>JARLTB010000102.1:400000-707500 GCA_030141615.1 Unio pictorum | reverse complement strand
AAAGAAGAGAATGTGAGCATACTCTCACGAAATCTTGCCTTGTAGGTCTGGGAAGTTATCCCACCCCCACCCCAACCCCACCTTTCTTTGGAATCATGTAGAGAACATACTCTTTCTGATCAATCGATGAAGAAACAAAGTCCACATATAACCATATGACCATGATTGGTGGATAATTGGTCCACATATAACCATATGACCATAATTGGTGGATAAATGGTCCACATATAACCATATGACCATGATTGGTGGATAATTGGTCCACATATAACCATATGAACATGATTGGTGAATAATTGGTGCCAACATAATCGTTTCATAATATAAAAATTACAGAGTTACCTTCACCTGAAAACGGCAAAGGTGCTGCGACATGTAAGAGACATAATATTATTGCACACACATATCAGAAAGTGGAGATAGAGAAAACAAAGCGATGGACATAAGGATCAAGTGAAGGCAGCGTTTATTTAAAGCTGAAATACATTGAAGTCATGCTAGTTGTGTTGTTTTCTTTATTGAATATTAGTAATGGCACCATTTTGTTCTTGATATTTTATGCTTGATTAGAATTCTTAAGCTGAAAATAATGAACAAAGTGGTGATGGACGGACGACTCGGAATTGTTTTTACAGCATGTCAGTGAAACCCTTGTGACACACTTTTCATGTACGTTTGAATGTTCTTTTTAATGTTTTTAAATCTGCATTTACAAATATGAGAGTAAGTCATGTCATGCAGGTGTTAAAAGTTGAAACTGACTTAATTGCAAACATTCATTTCCAGTGGACTTCATTTATCTGTGATGAGCAATTTGTGTTCAGTCTAATAAATTGAAAATGACATGATCCAAAACTTCAAGGTTGATTCCCTAATTTGAAGTTCAGGTTTGATTCCAAAGTTTGAAGTTGAAGGTTCTTAATTATCTATTTTAAATATTCCCACTCGTGCTTTCCTTGAACCACCTTTGCTGTGAATTGACATTGTATCACTTCGGAATGATTTTATATTGGATATATTATGAAAAAGAAAGCAAACGTTAAATAAATTCATAAGACAATTAATTACTAACCTGGGGTGGTAGGCTTGGTTGTCGGAGATTGTGTTGTTGGTGCATGCGTGGTAGGTTTATGTGTTGTAGATGTGGTTTTGGGTGCCGGAGTTGTTGGCGCATGCGTAGTCTGTTTCAGTGTTGTGGATGTTGATGTGGGTGCTGGAGTTATAGGCGCATGCGTAGTATGTTTTGGTGTTGTGAGTGCTACTGTAGGTGCATGTGTCATCGGCGCATGCGTAGTAAGTTTATGTGTTATGAATGCCAGTGTGGGTGCTGCAGTTATTGGCGCATGCGTAGTAGGTTTTGTTGTTATTGTAGGTGCATGGGTCGTTGGCGCATGCGTAGTGAATATATGTGTGGTGGATGCAGATGTGGATGGCGCATGCGTAGTAGGTTTTTGTGTTGTAAGTGCTATTGTAGGTGCATGGGTCGTTGGCGCATTTGTGTGTTGTATTGTAGTTAGTGCGTGCGTTGTCTTCGGAGTCGTCGGGGCATGTGTAGTCGGTGGAGCAGTCCTTATAACTCCTGCAGATGAAACAGAAAATTAACAATGAAAGCATTTGAGACACAAAGATGAAGGCACAGAGGTGTCTATTTGGCAACCTTCTTACTATAGTGTTTTATTATATACACCAGTACGTGTCCTGTCTTTTTGAACCCCGTTATCTTACTTATGAATTAGACAAGAAACCTTAATATTCTAATTTTCTCCTTGCCATTACAAAACATGCTACTGAAATGAATCGTGTTTTTTTCATTCTATCATCTCAGACTATATAATGTACGAAGTCTTATATAATAATTGACACGGAAAGCTAAAGAGAGAAACAAAATGAAATAAACAAACCGTTAATACATTCGTTTTTGTTGCAGTAGCTATTATTACAGCAGTATTCACATGATGTCATCGTGAACATTGGGCTGCCGTCAGGTCTAACCTGACGCTTGAAATGTATATCATCCATGTCTCTCTTCAAATGATCTCGCTCATAGATATGGCTTACGTCACGTCCGGGTCTAGATAAGAGACTGGGATGACCAAGGCTGGGACCACCTGATGAATACATCATGTTGCATGCCTAAAAAAAGAGATCTTATATGACTGAGGTTTTATAAATTTGCTACAATGAAATATTCGTTTAAGTTAACATCACTTAAACAAAATAATAATAATAATAATAATAATAATAATAATAATAATAATACTAATAATAATAATAATAATAATATAGGTTGCCGTAGGTTGCCAACTTAATAAAAATAAAAAAATAGAACACAAATCAAATGATCTGTATTTTGTTTAGTGTCTTGACGATAATATATTCTTTTTCTTCTTCTTCTTCTTCTTCTTCTTCTTCTTATTATTATTATTATTATTTATTATTATTATTATTATTATTATTATTATTATTATTATTATTATTATTATTAATTAGCGCAGAACAACGCAAACCAGAAATACTGTAAACGCTGAAACAGAAAATGAATGTTGGTAGACCATGTAGCACATAGACAAGTTTTTTTTCTTTCTTTTACATTCCCTTAGAACTATGAAACTTCATGTCTTTTCATGGATACAATAAAATAGTGACGCTGTATTTGATTTACTCTTAACAACGTGTACCTTACAGCCATTTTGTACTGCTCAATTAAATAAGAATTAATTAAAACCTTGACCAACATATTTTTGTGTGCGTTTGGATCAAAAAATTCCAAGCTTGTGTAGACAGTAATTGTTTCAATAACCGATGGAATTCGACAGTCTTGTTAAAGATCACCATTTCCGCTCAGTAGTAATCCTTGTAATATACCGCCCAGTTTAATAATACTGTGTACTAGAAGCCTGCATAACGATCACATAACGAATGGCAGGTTACAGATCCAGCCGATAATTTAGGCGTCAGCAACATGTTTTATATAGCGTGTCACTTTTTCACGAATTAATTTTAACGATCGCGTGCCACCAGTAAGAGCATAACTCTGTTAAAATCGAGATTTTTCGCTGCCCTTCACGTGTCACACAAAACCTCTTATCGTGTCATAGGTTGCCGACTTAATAAAAATAAAAAAAATAGAACACAAATCAAATGATCTGTATTTTGTTTACTGTTTTGACGATAATAATGTAATGGGTGGCCGAGTGGTCTAAAGCGCTCTCCGTTACGGATCACTGCCAGATCACCTCTGTCTGCGTGGGTTCGAGCCTAAGATTAGGCTAATGTAGTTATGTAAGAAAGCTTGCCAGTAACTTCTAGTGGGTCGGTGGTTCTTTCCGGAGGTTTCCCAGGTTCTTTCTCCACTAATAATACTGACCGCCATGTATAGCCTATCGGCGTTAAACCCTACAATAACAATAACAATAATAACGCATTAAGTCATCTGATAGGCAAGGTCATACAATAGGTAATATGACAAATAACACGGTAGGATCCATGACAAAGTAGTCATGTGACATATGACGTAATAAAGCAGGAATTCAATGGTAACAATATTTCCGATTAAGATCTAGAGCGAAGGAAGCCATTAAAATAGTGATGGCCGTATCTGGGTGAATTTGAATCTTAGATAAATTAAAGCTAGTAATAGGTCAATAGAGACCACAAACTAAGTAACATAAAGAAGCTAAACCTAAAAGTTATGTAAAACATAACAAATGCTTGTAGAATCAATACTATAAAGGAAAATGTGATAGGAACTTACAGTATTATTATTATGATTTTTTAAAATTATTAGTTCACATAAAGATAAGCATTCCCCAAAGTATTCTCATTCCAAATGTCGGAACTCGCTTCTTTGGGAATTTAATTCTGTACAAAAATAAATTGTGGAGTGGAATGTTAATGTAAATGGCTTCATTCTGAAATATTCGCGCAGTAACTTTTTATACTAGAAAAGCAAACTTTCTTCAGGTACTAAAATAATCTACAGTTGAAGATGTGTGTGCTGGTCTTAGCTGAACCAGAGAGAGAGAGAGAGAGAGAGAGAGAGAGAGATAGAGAGAGAGAGAGAGAGAGAGAGAGAGAGAGAGAGAGAGAGAGACTCACCCGATCTGATATGCAGCCCATGGCATATCGTAGCTCTAACTCATTCGTTAGGCCATATGCCTGATAGCATTGCTGAAAGTTTCGAGAGGACTGATTATTCATCTCTTTCAATTCCTAAATATTACTAATATTTCTGTGCAATTTTAATTAATAAAATAAACTACGATGCCTTAACTTTCGTTATACTATTAAACTTTATTATATTTTTCATTTTTATGGAGTGAAGTTGCATACGCACAAAATATCCTCATGAGACACAGTACCTTACATTTTATTCATAAGATGTTTGCTCCTTAAACATTAGTCCTAATTGATTAACTGTAAATTATCACCTAGAACCTTGTCATGTAGATCATCAATATAATTTAATCGATTTAATAATATATGCATTGATGGAAGCCTCTTTGTCATCGTAGATTATTTTGACTACTATCCACTGTGGACATGTTATATTAATATGAAATGTGGGTACCAGGAAGAAGACGGTTCCGTGTTTCTAGTTTACATTTGTGTCAAAAGAAATGCTGTCCTCCTTCACCTAATATAAATCCAGTTATAAAAATATGTTATCATTTTAAATACCATATGAAAATTGAACTTTACATTTTGCTTCTATTATAAAGTCAAGAAACTTGAACATCGACTACTTCTTTACGAAATGTTGTTACTGAGGTGAAAAGGTTCAATTAATAATGTACAATAAATACTCAATCTTCGTAACCTATTCAAGCTTATAAAGCATGGAGCTTTTTAAATGCAGTGCAAACTATTAACGTCCAGTTTATTGTTTGCTTTTAAGTCACATGATGCGATTTTAGCCGATCTAAAACCTCTTACAAATGCTTGCTACAAATTTGCAATATTTATCGATCACTATGGATACGACAAGCACATTTCATAACTCTAACAATATGATCCAATCTGTATTTAATGCCGTTATGGCCGCGGAATACTTGATCTGGACAGAGAAATAAGTCAAGGCAGATTTACAATAATGTCATATATGTCGTGAGCAAGTCTTTGCGTTGCGGGTTACTTCGTGTCCGGCAGAAAGTATTAACCTTGTTGTACTTTTTGCTTACTATCTTATTAAAACTGTATTAATACAGAAATTTTCCCAAAAAAAATAATGAAAAATGTAAACAATATTGTTAATGTCGCAGGAATTTCAAACTGGCGATTTCTTGCTAGGCAGCCAGAGCAAACTGAAAGCAAGGACAAACGTGGGTCTTTCAATATAAGACGAATGCAAGAGAAAATACTTACCTCGTGTGCCCCACACATTGTAACTGTTTCACAATCGTTTGGGTTCTCCACCGATTGCTCACCAGAACACGTGTAACACATTCGTTTAGTAGAATCTGGAAATAATTTTATAGTTCAACATTACCGTAATCAGTTTGTACAGTTTGTTGTAACAGAAATCCATCCGCTTAAGAACAATCATGGCATGATGTCATGCTTGCATTGCATAAAAGAGCTATGACAACGTAGTCATATTCAAGTGCAGAATATAGTCTTCGCGTTTTTCAACAACATATTTGAGGCAATAGACACGTGCGCATAAACGTCGTTTAATAATTTGGTTGTTTCCTTCTTTCTATATAAACAAACTGAACGAAAGCTATCTTCAGCAAACACTCTCATTGACGAAAACTTCCAATAGTCGCATAATAACCCCGATACCGGTTTTAAATAATCCCATACGTGCACATCCTCACGGTTTTAAATAATGCCTACGTGCACATCCCCACTGTTGGGCAGCACTCTTGGAGATCAACGGGATAATGGCTGACCCTCCAACAGTGCTGAAATCTCACAAGGCCATTGAACCCCTGTCTAGTAGGAAACCTTTAGAAGCAGACTCCATCGCTGCTAAGATCTGGTGGGCCTAAGGTAGTGGGAAGTCTAACAGAGATGTTCTGAGGGATGTGGAGACAGAAACGCGATTCCCTGAAATTCAAAGATGCGTCCATCCTCAGTATTTACAAACGTAAAAGCCATCGCCAATTCTGCGACAACCATATAGGAATCGCTCTACTCTGAATCGCAGGCAAGATCGTCATAAGGCTACTGCTTAAGAAACTCACAGAACACCTTGATCTTGTCGTACTGACAGAACGTTAGTGTGGCTTCAGACAGGAGAGAGGCACCATCAGCAAGATCTTTGCTGCCTGTTAGATGTAAGAAAAGTGCCTTGAACAGCATATCCAACAATACACCACCTTCAAAGACACGCCTAAGGCATTCCACACTCAGCGGGTTGATCCTTTGGGAGATCATGTAATTATGCTTAAGTTGCTATAACAAAGTCATGTATAATTATGTAATCATGCGTAAGGTGTTATAACAGAGTCATGTATTACTAGTATCATGTAATCATGCGTAAGGTGTTATAACAAAGTCATGTATTATGACGGAATCATGTGTAAGGTGTTATACAGTTATGCTACAAAATGGTACGATTTTCGATACACACGTCACTCGTTGCTTATTTAAAAAGGATGCTCGAGTAACTTTGTGAGAATGATTCTCGCGCAAGCATAGACTTATTGGACCTCTTATACAATATTAAAAAAAATTGTCAAACTTAAGTCGGGTACATTTGTAATGTTTTACCTAAATACATTCAAGCTTCAAGGAGCTACAGTAAACAAGCATGTTTATTTTAAGTAAGTATATTTTCCGTTTTCAGTTTAGTATTGCTCATGTGCTTGCTTTATAATAATAATAATAATAATAATAATAATAATAATAATAATAATAATAATCATATTATTATTATTATAATTATTATTATTATTATTATTATTATTATTATTATTATTATTATTATCATTATTATTATTATTATTATTATTATTATTATTCATGATGTTGACTTAACAGAGCGCCTACATTTTTAAGAGACGCTATATGCATCAAGTTACCACATAGGGGCATAAATACAATTTGCATCCATATAAAACATAATGCACGTGAACTGAAAAACACTAATATAAAGAAGAGTATTAATGAGTATTGTATGTGGCTTAAGGTGTGAGATGATTTCGAATAGTTATGATGTTTATCAGCTCTAACTCATTACACCTCATCCATGTTCTGGGATGTTGCCGTTTACTGAAATAAATTATGTCAGTTAGGTTTTATTTGAATCATTATAAAGCTGAGATTTAAGCTCAAATGGTGTGAATGGAAGATGTAGAAATTATGTATCATAACTGGAAAGGTGCTGATGTTTCCGCATGTACGATGTTTTCAAGTCGATCTCTGAACGTTGTCACTTTGCTACGGAAGAAAATATCAAAACGATCTTGTAGACTCTATGGGGAGGATGTTGGAATTAGTGTAGATATTTTCCTCGCCAATAATTGGTCTGTGATGCAGAATAGTTGTTCGCAGCTTCTACTCTCGGTGCATTTTCTACTGTAATAGTTGGATATTGCTGCACTAACAAATTTTGTAACTTTCATCTTGTCACGTTATGTACTGTTAGACAGACATTGCTTTTTGGCCTTACGGCGTTCCCTCGTCGCTATATATGAAGCTATATCATGGATCTCATTTCTTCACCGAGACTCGATATGAGATTGTAGGCACATGCTTATCATGTACTAAGTCTTAAATGCGATTGTCTTAGTAGGAACTATTTAGAAAGAACTTGCCAAGAGGACGTAAAAGAAAAACATACAAAGGGTAATGATGTAACTTCACATTGTCAGCATTAGAGAAAACATGTAAGCACAAAGGATGTACTAGGATTAGAACATATATTCAAACAAACTAAACGCATAACTCAATTTAAACATGAATTATACAATAAACAGATACAATTTAATATAATTTCCAAAATTATCTTTCATATTTCTAAAAAACTCACTGATTGCATCTGAATGAAATACAATGTTAAAAAAGCTATGAATGATACCGTTCTTTGTTATTTTTTTTTCTTCAAATTATTATAGAGAAATTTAGAAAACCGTATTCTGAATGAATATTATTATTTCAATATCACTAATGCACCAATAGGAGCAGCCTTAACCTCTTCATTGAAACCAATGCAAGTTTCTGATTGTGAAGTGCTAAATTTTCGGTCGATCTATTAATAAACCATTAGTTGTGGCCAGATAGCCATTAGTTAGATTTATGAGACACATCGTGCAAATGAGAGGTATCGGTATAGTAGGATGTGGTCGTTGTACTAATTAGCTGTATTTGTTCAGAGCCAGTACTGACCGACGGCGACGTTGTAAAGTTTCATTTTATCACGAAAATGTCAGAATTGAGAGAATACAAAGATTCTGCTACTTAAAACCAAAGCATGTCATTTTGACCGTGACGTAAGCGAATTTTAGAGGGAAGCGGGAGAAAATACATTTGATTCTGATTGGTCACGGTTAAATAAGGGGTGTGTTTTACACGAGAAATCTTTAGAACATAATATAGCACAAGCTAAATTAGAAGTTAGTCTTTAAAAATTCCTCTGCAAGAGAGGAAGAAGTGGCAGGATTATTTTGTAAAGGCTCCGAATGGTATTTGAGAGAACTTTAAGCAGTAGACCAGGGAGAAAAACCGCCAAAAAAACAACGGTTGAGTGATACACCAAACACACAGAAGAAGAAAATAGTTTTTTTGGGGAAAGAAAGTGAAGTACGGGAATAAAGAATTGTGAAGGGGAAATCGCCGTGTATGCAAGATATAGTGGACAAGTCTGAGTTCAAACGGAACATCCACGAGGGCAGATTATCTCGAGAGGAACTGACTTCTGGAACAACATTGGATTAAACAGTGAACGTGGTTCAAGGATAACAGGTGACAAAAATCGAACAAAGCATTGACTTCGATTGTGCCACTCGATCCTATGATGATCTTTAACTATCAGTAATAGAACGGCTAATTTGTTTAATTCTATTTCAAATCTATTTGTAATTCGGTGAACGTTTATTTTTAAACCGCGTGTATTCCTAATGAAAAGAAATTTCATGATTGTGTATGTATTTGATTAAATTGTTTATTAATCTTTACGGGGGCTCGGAGTTGTTTGTTCAATATACCCGCTCAGGTTACGATATACATTCTCTTACTCGAACCGGTCATTTATACCGAGGGCGGTCATCTCTTAGATAACGAGTATCAAAGAGGAGTGGGTTATAGTATTATTATTATTATATGTTGTGCAATACCCCTTGACAACGTGGGACGTAACACTTACCATTTGACACGTGGGGCTTATACAATATTATGCGAATAACTCTCATGACCCGCGAGAACCTGACACTGATCTAGGATACGTTTTTTCTTAAAAATCTGCATTAAAGGTTAAAACAAAGACAAACAACAGCTCTGCCAGTTCGTGAAATTTCGTTGAATTTTGATTCTTTTAACTTCATAACCACAATGAGACGTAATGTTTCTCTACATGATCATAATTCGTGATAGGCAAAGAAAACGTTATTTTGTAAAAACCCGATTGCAACGGACTAGACCGAGGATGTTCTGACTGACTTCTGTATTTTCCTAATCCAATAATATTCATATTTATTTTGCAATGCTTCTTATTATTTTGAAAATAACATTGTACCTTTGGAAAGCTAATAACATTCATATATTGTACTGTAAACTAATTGTATTATACTAAATGATAGAGTAATATCTTACCCATGAAAACTTAGGGATTCCTTTAGGCAAATCTCATTGTTTTCAGACTTTAAATAGATCTTTGTACAACTACATACACGTTATTTCTAGCTTATATTGAATGGTAGGGGTAGTTTCAGTTGCACTTTAATAAGACCATTCAATTCGAGTACGTAGTCGGCTCTAAATTTTTCTCTCTACAGATATTCATAAAATTCAATTAAATTCTGACCTTTAAATGTAAAGTTGTTAAATAAATAAATTTTCAAATTATATCATTTAAGATATAATCTGCATGCAAAATTATAAATGAGATTGTATTCACAGTTTGTACGCATTGAAGCTGGATTTTAACACGTGCAATTTAGTAACCTGAGCCGCACTCAGACATTGCCATTATGTTCATTAATACAGGCTGTTTCCTACGTATATACGGTACTGCATATTTGGTAGATATTTGTAAACCTTTTGTGCGTAGTAATTAAAGACGCAATACTAACGCTGGCACAGAGTTAGATCATAACGTCTAGTATATGACGTCAGTAATCATTACTGTGGATCAGAAGGCTCCAAACTTTAAACTGTAAGTGACGACTATTAACCGTTAAATAAACACTCTGTATTGTTTTGATTTACATGTGGGCACAAATCACAACTAATCCCACGTTAACATATGCCAAGTTACTCGCCTATTAAGAGCTAGCACCAAACATCAGACATTAGCTTCCAAACATTAATACTGTGTCGACGAAGTTGACGCCGACCGTGACGATATCAGCATTGTTGTTATCGCATATTGCTCAGACCAGCTAGAAATGAAACATATTCATTCGGCCTTGAATGTCATTTGAAAAGTTCAGAATAAAAATATATTTGAAAATATGGATATTGTCATAAGAAAATGCACTGTCGGAATATGATTCAAAAACCTGAAATTTATGAAGTGGACAGAATTTAAATAGAAAAGGGTTCCAAGAAATATATACTGGTAAGGCTATTGATAATTACAGAGTTAAGTTATTAATAAAACATATACTGGTAGGGCTATTGATAATTACAGAGTTACATGATTAATACGAAAACTAGACCTGAGTATGGTTCAGTGTATATATATATATATATATATATATATATATATATATATATATATATATATATATATATATATATATATATATATATACATGCACATCAATTCTTTCAGGCTTAGAAGCAATGTCCGTGACACAGCCCGTCATTGGTTTATGACAAAACAAATATACGCTGGGCATTCGTGCTGTTACTTAACTAAATTTTGTCAAACACTGCGGGTATAGAGAATGTTTATTTCATAATTTTAAGCTTTTAATAAACTTTCGATAGTTAGAGATATTAAGTATTGGTAATTGAATAATGTCCCTTTTTGCAAAAATTAATAACAGTTTAATACTAATTTTAAGCATACCTTAAATAGTGAAGGCTATAAACTAATATCAAAAGCAAGATTACTAATTAATTTAAACGAACTGCTATTATGATTTTTTTTTCTCAATATATAATGATAAATTATATATAGAATACTTATTTACATAAGTACTATGCAGTTTAGAACTTTTATTTTAGAATTTGTGTTCCGATGGAATACTGAAAAATCTTCAATCTTTTAAGGCATAATATAATTAAAAAAATACTACATTAAACATACCGAAAATATTATTATGAAACTGTTTATATCAATTTATTCATAAAGTTATATATATAAATCTGTAGATATGGTTCATCGATTATAGGTCTATACTAATATTTGCAGGCATTAGCAGCAAGTTGAAATACACTAGTTCAAACATAATACATTTAAAGGTTTAATTCCAGTAGAAACTGTCATGTAAAGTTTTGCAAACACGACACTTTTTGTGTTTTGTTTGTTTGCAATGTCTATGTTTTATATTTTCCTTTGAAAAACACTTATTGTTAATCGTAAGCACTTAGGCAAGTTAAACACACGTTTTGCACTGTTCCTTTTCAGTTTATTGCATTTATCTTAATCAATCCCTGACACACGTAATCCCATGCTAGACCCAATAAACAATAAACTTGAAAGGATTGAAATGACTTACGTTGCTAAGCGTTTAAAGATATAGCATGAGAGAGTGGCTTTCACGATTAATTTAACAACCTGTATTGACAGGTATTATGTTCAATGTTAATGTGGGACGTGTTGTGTTGTCTTCATGTTAGAAAACTTACTGTATGAGTCACATCCTTTGGCGTTACAAGACCTTCCAGTACTACAGCACTCTTCACAAAGAGTTATACGACCGTCCGACTGTCTGCTTTGTGGCTGACCTTGTGACCTTTTACCGAATTTTTGTATTGCGTCACAAATCTACAAATTTAAAAATACGTTATAGTTTCGTTGAAAAATAAGTAATATTTGATTACAATAGTGACATTGGTGTCATGTAAAGTAATTAATAAGTCCGTGTTATTATGTATAGAAGCGTTCCAAATTTAGTCGCCTCTTGAAACTTTAATTATGTATGTATATACATATATATATATATATATATATATATATATATATATATATATATATATATATATATATATATATATATATATATATATATATGTATATATGTATATATATATATATATATATATATATATATATATATATATATATATATATATATATATATATATATATATATATCTGTGTGTGTGCGTGTTTGGGTGGGTGGGTGGGTGTGGGTGTTCTTCCACATATTTATTGAAAATGGATTGCTATGAGAAATGTTGCTAATTGAACTTCTAAACTAATGAGTCTTATTCTAATTTTTCTTTCTTTTTGGGGATTTGGGTAAAGAACGATTTTATATGTAAATTTCATGGGCTTATATGTACATGTACTTTGTCTTAAATTAGCTTAAAATTCAGTGATCTATGTACTAGATGAACTAATACATCTTAACGAAATCACTTTTATGTATTACTGTTCTCAGTCAGTATTTGTTTGTTGTTGCGGAATTTAGTTAAATGGTTCCTTACAATTTATTTCTCACAAATATAGCAACATACGGGAATGTACCGGAATGGTAAAGTTAATGAATTTGATCACCGCACGGTCTTTTCTTATAACAGCAAGTGATAAACGAGATAGTTTCCTAAAGACATCGGCCCAATACATTCAAGTGATATAATAGTAACCGTTCGGTTCCAACAAGCGGACAGCTTCCCTTTAACAAAACGGATTGTACTTATATGTGAATGTAACAAGGCTAACTGGCGTTGGAAAGCTAGCACATTGTTACAAATGACACTCACTTTGCAGAAAATATAGAAACTATAAAGAGTACAATCTTTAGCGAAAGAGATTTTAAATCTTTTCATGGCATTGCATGTCCTTATTGCATGCTGTACATATGCTGAGTGTGGATGGTTTTCATATTAAAATACACAAGAATTAAAAGTGTTGGCAAATGTGTCGAAATGGCAAATTATTCTTCTTGAAATCAATCTTTTTATATTATTGATATGCTATCCATTAAGTACTGAACTTCATATTTTGTAAGATGCATGTATCATAAGATGGGGAATCATTCATATTCTGCACGAACCACTGTACGAAGATCGATCGCCGCTCTTGTATTATATGCATTCGATATACAAGCTTCACGATTTCATGCATTCTGTACACAAAGAAGTCTACGTCGTATAAATAGAAATGGTTATGAAACTGACAACGAATTTCAATAAATACATGCAAACCATTATTAGTAAATATGTAACTAGTTTAATCGTGGTGCAGTAGTCCTAGATTTTAGCTTCACATAATCTAAATTCTTGTTACAAAGACTGCCACAACTGCTAGATTTTAGCTTCACATAATCTAAATTCTTGTTACAAAGACTGCTTCAACTACTAGATTTTACTTCACATAATCAAAATTCTTGTTACAAAGAATAGTAAAAATGAAACATAATTATTATATGAACGCACCTGCTTTGCTTTGCATCCAAGGTCGAAGAAGATATGTCCTTCTTGGGTAATATATTGCTCTGTGAAACATTCCTGAAATAATACACAGAATTGCTAAAAAGGTAGTCTATATAACAACAATGTATTCTATTATTATTAGTAGGCGTGATATAATATATACTGAATGGAGTGCATATGTGTCTTATTATTAGTAGGCGTGATATAATATATACTGAATGGAGTGTATATATCTTTGTTGCGTATCAATTTCTTACTTATATATCAAGCCAAAATGAAGCAAATATCTAGTTTGCTCATTAATTCATCTAATTTGAACTTAAAAAGGAATTATATATGCATTGGAAATTATCAAATAAAAATGTATAGTAACGGATTTACGTCAGACATCCTTTCGAATAAAATATGTGAAACAAGCTGAGCAATGCTGCCTTTTTTGGTTAGCATTAAACAAATATACATGTTATTCAATATATATGGACATTTGCATTTAATGAAACAAGTGTTAAATCATATTTGTGATAAATTGTTGTTTTTGTTCTTCTTCGTTTTCACTTAATCGTTTGCAAACTGCATTTGTTTAAGTATCTCAATGAAGTGTTGCAGTGTTCAGCGCACACCTCTAATGATGGTCAACGCCTGACAAATAAGTGCATAAGAGATTTACATAGGTGATATATTTCCCAAATTAAATTGTCTTTATTCTGGATGAGACATTATTTAAATTTCATAATGTGCCAATGTGACACAAATGCCTCTAAATTTATGAAAAGACAGAATATACATCATATTAGCAAACACAACCTTGTTGACACTATTGTGGCTTATAGATTGAGCTGTGAAGTAGTAAAACAAACAATTATCTCTACATGTGATGCAGTTATATGTCCTTTCAAAGTTTGTCTACCTATGTGATCCGTTTTACTAGAAATAACTGTTGGACGTGTTTTACTACAAATAACTGTATGATGTGTTTTACTAGAAATAACTGTATCATGTGTTTTACATCAAAAAACAGTATGACATGTTTTACTACTAATAACTGTATGACGTGTTTTGCTACAATTAACTATATGACCTGTTTCACTACAAATAACTCTAAGACGTGTTTTACTACAAATAACTGTATAATATGCTTTACTACAAAAAACTGTATGACCTGTTTTACTAGAAGTAACTGTAAGACGTGTTTTACTACAAAAAAATCTGTATGGTGTGATTTACTACAAATAACTGTATGACGTGTTTTACTACAAATAACTGCATGACCTGTTTTACTACAAATAACTATAAGACGTGTCTTACTACAAACACTGTATGATATATTTTACTACAAATAACTGTATGACGTGTTTTAAAAGAAGTAAATGTAAGACGTGTTTTACTACAAATAACTGTTTGACGTGTTTTACTACAAATAACTGCATGACGTGTTTTCCTACAAATAACCGTATGATGGGTTTTACTAGAAATTACTGTATGATGTTTTACTACAAATAACTGTATGATGTGTTTTATTACAAATTACTTTAACTGTAAGACGTGTTTTACTACAAATAACTGTATTATGTCTTTTACTACAAATAACGGTATTAAGTGTTTTACTAGAAATACATGTATGACATGTTTCACTACAAATAACTGTAAGACGTGTTTTACTACAATAAACTGTATGACTTGTTTTACTAGAAATAACAGTATGATGTTTTATAATAAAGAACTGTATGACGTGCTTTACTGCAAATAAATATATGACGTGTTTTACCTTAAATATCTGTATGATGTGTTTTACTAGAAATAACTGTATGATGTTTTACAACAAATACCTGTATTACGTATTTTACTACAAATAACTGTATGATGTGTTTTACTACAAATAACTGTATGATCTGTTTTACTACAAATAACTGTAAAATGTTTTACTACAAATAACTGTATGACGAATTTTACTACAAATAACTGTATGATGTGTTTTACTACAAATAAATTTATGATGTGTTTCACTACAAATAACTGTATGATATGTTTTACTACAAATAACTGTATGATGTTTTACTACAAATAACTGTATGACGTGTTTTACTAGAAATAAGTGTATGATGAGTTTTACTAGAAATAAGTGTATGCTGAGTTTTACTAGAAATAACCGTATGAAGTGTTTTACTAGAAATAAGTGTATGAAGGGTTTTACTAGAAATAAGTGTATGATGAGTTTTACTAGAAATAATTATGATGTTTTTTTACTAGAAATAACTGTATGACGTGTTTTACTAGAAATAACTGTATGATGTTTTACTACAAATAACTGTATGAAGTGTTTTACTAGAAATAAGTGTATGATGAGTTTTACTAGAAATAAGTGTATGATGTGTTTTACTAGAAATAACTGTATGATGTGTTTTACTAGAAATAAGTGTATGAAGTGTTTTACTAGAAATAAGTGTATGATGAGTTTTACTAGAAATAAGTGTATGATGAGTTTTACTACAAATAACTGTATGACGTGTTTTACTAGAAATAACTGTATGACGTGTTTTACTAGAAATAACTGTATGATGTTTTACTACAAATAACTGTATGACGTGTTTTACTAGAAATAAGTGTATGATGAGTTTTACTAGAAATAAGTGTATGATGAGTTTTACTAGAAATAACTGTATGACGTGTTTTACTAGAAATAACTGTATGATGTTTTACTACAAATAACTGTATGACGTGTTTTACTAGAAATAAGTGTATGATGAGTTTTACTAGAAATAAGTGTATGCTGAGTTTTACTACAAATAACTGTATGACGTGTTTTACTAGAAATAAGTGTATGATGTTTTACTACAAATAACTGTATGACGTGTTTTACTAGAAATAAGTGTATGATGAGTTTTACTAGAAATAAGTGTATGAAGTGTTTTACTAGAAATAAGTTTATGATGAGTTTTACTAGAAATAAGTGTATGCTGAGTTTTACTACAAATAACTGTATGACGTGTTTTACTAGAAATAACTGTATGATGTTTTACTACAAATAACTGTATGACGTGTTTTACTAGAAATAAGTGTATGATGAGTTTTACTAGAAATAAGTGTATGCTGAGTTTTACTACAAATAACTGTATGACGTGTTTTACTAGAAATAACTGTATGATGTTTTACTACAAATAACTGTATGACGTGTTTTACTAGAAATAAGTGTATGATGAGTTTTACTAGAAATAAGAGTATGATGAGTTTTACTAGAAATAACTGTATGACGTGTTTTACTAGAAATAACTGTATGATGTTTTACTACAAATAACTGTATGACGTGTTTTACTAGAAATAACTGTATGATGTTTTACTACAAATAACTGTATGACGTGTTTTACTAGAAATAAGTGTATGATGAGTTTTACTAGAAATAAGTGTATGATGAGTTTTACTACAAATAACTGTATGACGTGTTTTACTAGAAATAACTGTATGATGTTTTACTACAAATAACTGTATGACGTGTTTTACTAGAAATAACTGTATGATGTTTTACTACAAATAACTGTATGACGTGTTTTACTAGAAACAACTGTATGATGAGTTTTACTACAAATAACTGTATGACGTGTTTTACTAGAAATAACTGTATGATGAGTTTTACTAGAAATAAGTGTATGATGAGTTTTACTAGAAATAACTGTATGACGTGTTTTACTAGAAATAAGTGTATGATGAGTTTTACTAGAAATAACTGTATGAAGTGTTTTACTAGAAATAACTGTATGACGTGTTTTACTAGAAATAACTGTATGACGTGTTTTACTAGAAATAACTGTATGACGTGTTTTACTAGAAATAAGTGTATGATGAGTTTTACTAGAAATAACTGTATGACGTGTTTTACTAGAAATAAGTGTATGATGAGTTTTACTAGAAATAACTGTATGAAGTGTTTTACTAGAAATAACTGTATGACGTGTTTTACTAGAAATAAGTGTATGATGAGTTTTACTAGAAATAACTGTATGACGTGTTTTACTAGAAATAAGTGTATGATGAGTTTTACTAGAAATAACTGTATGACGTGTTTTACTAGAAATAAGTGTATGATGAGTTTTACTAGAAATAACTGTATGAAGTGTTTTACTAGAAATAACTGTATGACGTGTTTTACTAGAAATAAGTGTATGATGAGTTTTACTAGAAATAACTGTATGACGTGTTTTACTAGAAATAACTGTATGACGTGTTTTACTAGAAATAAGTGTATGATGAGTTTTACTAGAAATAAGTGTATGATGAGTTTTACTACAAATAACTGTATGATGTTTTACTACAAATAAGTGTATGACGTGTTTTACTAGAAATAACTGTATGACGTGTTTTACTAGAAATAAGTGTATGATGAGTTTTACTACAAATAACTGTATGACGTGTTTTACTAGAAATAACTGTATGACGTGTTTTACTAGAAATAACTGTATGATGTTTTACTACAAATAACTGTATGACGTGTTTTACTAGAAATAACTGTATGATGTTTTACTAGAAATAAGTGTATGATGAGTTTTACTAGAAATAAGTGTATGATGAGTTTTACTACAAATAACTGTATGACGTGTTTTACTAGAAATAACTGTATGATGTTTTACTACAAATAACTGTATGACGTGTTTTACTAGAAATAATTGTATGACGTTTTACTACAAATAACTGTATGACGTGTTTTACTAGAAATAACTGTATGATGTTTTACTACAAATAACTGTATGACGTGTTTTACTAGAAATAACTGTATGATGAGTTTTACTAGAAATAAGTGTATGATGAGTTTTACTACAAATAACTGTATGACGTGTTTTACTAGAAATAAGTGTATGATGAGTTTTACTACAAATAACTGTATGACGTGTTTTACTAGAAATAACTGTATGACGTGTTTTACTACAAATAACTGTATGACGTGTTTTACTAGAAATAAGTGTATGATGAGTTTTACTACAAATAACTGTATGATGTGTTTTACTAGAAATAACTGTATGATGTTTTACTACAAATAACTGTATGACGTGTTTTACTAGAAATAAGTGTATGATGAGTTTTACTACAAATAACTGTATGACGTGTTTTCATAGAAATAAGTGTATGATGAGTTTTACTACAAATAACTGTATGACGTGTTTTACTTGAAATAAGTGTATGATGAGTTTTACTAGAAATAACTGTATGACGTGTTTTACTAGAAATAACTGTATAATGTGTTTTACTAGAAATAAGTGTATGATGAGTTTTACTACAAATAACTGTATGACGTGTTTTACTAGAAATAAGTGTATGATGAGTTTTACTACAAATAACTGTATGACGTGTTTTACTAGAAATAACTGTATGACGTGTTTTACTAGAAATAAGTGTATGACGTGTTTTACTAGAAATAAGTGTATGATGAGTTTTACTACAAATAACTGTATGACGTGTTTTACTAGAAATAACTGTATGACGAGTTTTACTAGAAATAACTGTATGACGTGTTTTACTAGAAATAAGTGTATGATGAGTTTTACTACAAATAACTGTATGACGTGTTTTACTAGAAATAACTGTATGATGTTTTACTACAAATAACTGTATGACGTGTTTTACTACAAATAACTGTATGACGTGTTTTACTAGAAATAAGTGTATGATGAGTTTTACTACAAATAACTGTATGACGTGTTTTACTAGAAATAACTGTATGATGTTTTACTACAAATAACTGTATGACGTGTTTTACTAGAAATAACTGTATGATGTTTTACTACAAATAACTGTATGACGTGTTTTACTAGAAATAAGTGTATGAAGTGTTTTACTACAAATAACTGTATGACGTGTTTTACTAGAAATAACTTTATGACGTGTTTTACTAGAAATAACTGTATGACGTGTTTTACTAGAAATAAATGTATGACGTGTTTTACTAGAAATAACTGTATGACGTGTTTTACTAGAAATAACTGTATGACGTGTTTTACTAGAAATAACTGTATGACGTGTTTTACTAGAAATAACTGTATGACGCGTTTTACTACAAATAACTGTATGATGTTTTACTACAAATAACTGTATGACGTGTTTTACTAGAAATAACTGTATGATGTTTTACTACAAATAACTGTATGACGTGTTTTACTAGAAATAAGTGTATGATGAGTTTTACTAGAAAAAAGTGTATGATGAGTTTTACTAGAAATAACTGTATGATGTGTTTTACTACAAATAACTGTATGTTGTTTTACTACAAATAACTGTATGATGAGTTTTACTAGAAATAAGTGTATGATGAGTTTTACTACAAATAACTGTATGACGTGTTTTACTAGAAATAACTGTATGATGTTTTACTACAAATAACTGTATGACGTGTTTTACTAGAAATAAGTGTATGATGAGTTTTACTAGAAATAAGTGTATGATGTGTTTTACTAGAAATAACTGTATGATGTGTTTTACTACAAATAACTGTATGACGTGTTTTACTAGAAATAACTGTATGATGTGTTTTACTACAAATAACTGTATGACGTGTTTTAATAGAAATAAGTGTATGATGAGTTTTACTAGAAATAAGTGTATGATGAGTTTTACTAGAAATAACTGTATGACGTGTTTTACTAGAAATAAGTGTATGATGAGTTTTACTAGAAATAAGTGTATGATGAGTTTTACTAGAAATAACTGTATGATGTGTTTTACTAGAAATAAGTGTATGATGAGTTTTACTAGAAATAAGTGTATGATGAGTTTTACTAGAAATAAGTGTATGATGAGTTTTACTAGAAATAAGTGTATGATGAGTTTTACTAGAAATAAGTGTATGATGAGTTTTACTAGAAATAAGTGTATGATGTGTTTTACTAGAAATAAGTGTATGATGAGTTTTACTAGAAATAAGTGTATGATGAGTTTTACTAGAAATAAGTGTATGATGAGTTTTACTAGAAATAAGTGTATGATGAGTTTTACTAGAAATAACTGTATGACGTGTTTTACTAGAAATAACCGTATGACGTGTTTTACTACAAATAACTGTATGACGTGTTTTACTAGAAATAAGTGTATGATGAGTTTTACTAGAAATAAGTGTATGATGAGTTTTACTAGAAATAAGTGTATGATGAGTTTTACTAGAAATAACTGTATGATGAGTTTTACTAGAAATAAGTGTATGATGAGTTTTACTAGAAATAAGTGTATGATGAGTTTTACTAGAAATAACTGTATGACGTGTTTTACTAGAAATAAGTGTATGATGAGTTTTACTAGAAATAAGTGTATGATGTGTTTTACTACAAATAACTGTATGATGAGTTTTACTAGAAATAACTGTATGATGAGTTTTACTAGAAATAACTGTATGATGAGTTTTACTAGAAATAACTGTATGACGTGTTTTACTAGAAATAAGTGTATGATGAGTTTTACTAGAAATAAGTGTATGATGTGTTTTACTACAAATAACTGTATGATGTGTTTTACTACAAATAACTGTATGACGTGTTTTACTAGAAATAACCGTATGACGTGTTTTACTACAAATAACTGTATGACGTGTTTTACTAGAAATAAGTGTATGATGAGTTTTACTAGAAATAAGTGTATGATGAGTTTTACTAGAAATAAGTGTATGATGAGTTTTACTAGAAATAACTGTATGATGAGTTTTACTAGAAATAAGTGTATGATGAGTTTTACTAGAAATAAGTGTATGATGAGTTTTACTAGAAATAATTATGATGTTTTTTACTAGAAATAACTGTATGACGTGTTTTACTAGAAATAAGTGTATGATGAGTTTTACTAGAAATAACTGTATGACGTGTTTTACTAGAAATAAGTGTATGATGAGTTTTACTAGAAATAAGTGTATGATGAGTTTTACTAGAAATAACTGTATGACGTGTTTTACTAGAAATAAGTGTATGATGAGTTTTACTAGAAATAAGTGTATGATGAGTTTTACTAGAAATAAGTGTATGATGAGTTTTACTAGAAATAACTGTATGACGTGTTTTACTAGAAATAACCGTATGACGTGTTTTACTAGAAATAAGTGTATGATGAGTTTTACTAGAAATAACTGTATGACGTGTTTTACTACAAATAACTGTATGACGTGTTTTACTAGAAATAAGTGTATGATGAGTTTTACTAGAAATAAGTGTATGATGAGTTTTACTAGAAATAAGTGTATGATGAGTTTTACTAGAAATAACTGTATGATGAGTTTTACTAGAAATAAGTGTATGATGAGTTTTACTAGAAATAAGTGTATGATGAGTTTTACTAGAAATAAGTGTATGATGAGTTTTACTAGAAATAAGTGTATGATGTGTTTTACTAGAAATAACTGTATGATGTGTTTTACTACAAATAACTGTATGACGTGTTTTACTAGAAATAACTGTATGACGTGTTTTACTAGAAATAACTGTATGACGTGTTTTACTAGAAATAACTGTATGACGTGTTTTACTAGAAATAAGTGAATGATGAGTTTTACTAGAAATAAGTGTATGATGAGTTTTACTAGAAATAACTGTATGACGTGTTTTGCTAGAAATAAGTGTATGATGAGTTTTACTAGAAATAAGTGTATGATGAGTTTTACTAGAAATAAGTGTATGATGAGTTTTACTAGAAATAACTGTATGACGTGTTTTACTAGAAATAACCGTATGACGTGTTTTACTACAAATAACTGTATGACGTGTTTTACTAGAAATAAGTGTATGATGAGTTTTACTAGAAATAAGTGTATGATGAGTTTTACTAGAAATAAGTGTATGATGAGTTTTACTAGAAATAACTGTATGATGAGTTTTACTAGAAATAAGTGTATGATGAGTTTTACTAGAAATAAGTGTATGATGAGTTTTACTAGAAATAACTGTATGATGAGTTTTACTAGAAATAACTGTATGATATGTTTTACTAGAAATAAGTGTATGATGAGTTTTACTAGAAATAAGTGTATGATGAGTTTTACTAGAAATAAGTGTATGATGAGTTTTACTAGAAATAAGTGTATGATGAGTTTTACTAGAAATAAGTGTATGATGAGTTTTACTAGAAATAAGTGTATGATGAGTTTTACTAGAAATAACTGTATGATGTGTTTTACTAGAAATAAGTGTATGATGAGTTTTACTAGAAATAACTGTATGACGTGTTTTACTAGAAATAACTGTATGATATGTTTTACTAGAAATAACTGTATGATGAGTTTTACTAGAAATAAGTGTATGATGAGTTTTACTAGAAATAAGTGTATGATGAGTTTTACTAGAAATAACTGTATGATGAGTTTTACTAGAAATAAGTGTATGATGAGTTTTACTAGAAATAAGTGTATGATGAGTTTTACTAGAAATAACTGTATGATATGTTTTACTAGAAATAAGTGTATGATGTGTTTTACTACAAATAACTGTATGATGTGTTTTACTACAAATAACTGTATGACGTGTTTTACTAGAAATAAGTGTATGATGAGTTTTACTAGAAATAATTATGATGTTTTTTACTAGAAATAACTGTATGACTTGTTTTACTAGAAATAACTGTATGATGCGTTTTACTACAAATAACTGTATTATGTGTTTTACTACAAATAACTGTATGATGTGTTTTACTACAAATAACTGTATGATATGTTTTACTAGAAATAACTGTATGATGTTTTACTACAAATAACTGTATGACGTGTTTTAATAGAAAAAAGTGTATGATGAATTTTACTAGAAATAAGTGTATGATGAGTTTTACTAGAAATAACTGTATTACGTGTTTTACTACAAATAACTGTATGACGTGTTTTACTAGAAATAACTGTATGATGTGTTTTACTTCAAATAACTGTATGATTTGTTTAACTGCAAATAACTGTATCATGTGTTTTACTACAAATAACTGTATGATGTGTTTTACTAGAAATAACTGTATGACGTGTTTTACTAGAAATAACTGTGTGATGTGTTTTACTAGAATAACTGTATGATATGTTTTACTACAAATAACTGTATGATGTTTTACTACAAATAACTGTATGAAGTGTTTTACTAGAAATAACTGTATGATGTTTTTTACTACAAATAACTGTATGACGTGTTTTACTAGAAATAACTGTATGATGTGTTTTACTACAAATACTTGTATGATGTGTTTTACTACAAATAACTGTATGATGTGTTTTACTACAAATAACTGTATGATATGTTTTACTACAAATAACTGTATGATGTTTTACTACAAATAACTGTATGACGTGTTTTACTAGAAATAAGTGTATGCTGAGTTTTACTAGAAATAACTGTATGATGTGTTTTACTAGAAATAACTGTACGATGTGTTTTACTACAAATAACTGTATGACGTGTTTTACTAGAAATAACCGTATGACGTGTTTTACTACAAATAACTGTATGATGTGTTTTACTAGAATAACTGTATGACGTGTTTTACTACCAATAACTGTATAATGTGTTTTACTAGAATAACTGTATGACGTGTTTTACTACCAATAACTGTATGACGTGTCTTGATACAAATGACTAGATAATGTTTTGCTACAAATAAACTATGACGTGTTTTACTAGAAATAAATATATCGTGTATTTTACTTGAAATAACTGTACTATCTTTTACTACAAATAACTGTATGACGTCTTTTACCAGATATAACTGTATGATGTTTTTACTAGAAATAAATGTACGATGTTTTGCTACAAATAACTGTATGACGTGTTTTACTAGGAAAAACTGTATGATGTGTTTTACTACAAATAACTGTCTGATGTGTTTTACTACAAATAACTGTATGATGTGTTTTACTACCAATAACTGTATGACGTGTCTTGATACAAATGACTATATAATGTTTTGCTACAAATACACTATGACGTGTTTTACTAGAAATAAATGTATCGTGTGTTTTACTTGAAATAACTGTACTATATTTTACTACAAATAACTGCATGACGTCTTTTACCAGATATAACTGTATGATGTTTTTGCTAGAAATAAATGTACGATGTTTTGCTACAAATAACTGTATGACGTATTTTACTAGGAATAAATGTATGACGTGTTTTACTACAAATAACAGTGTGATGTATTTTACTAGAGATAACTGTATGATGTGTTTTACTAGAAATAACTGTATGACCTGTTTCACTACAAATAACTGTATGATGTGTTTTACTACAGATTACTGTAACTGTAAGACGTGTTTTAATACAAATAACTGTATGATGTCTTTTACTACAAATAACGGTATGACTTGTTTAACTAGAAATACATGTATGACATGTTTTACTACAAATAACTGTAAGACGTGTTTTACTACAATAAACTGTATGACCTGTTTTACTAGAAATAACAGTATGATGTTTTACAACAAATAACTCTATGACGTCCTTTACTGTAAATAATAATATGACGTGTTTTACTAGAAATAACTGTATGATGTTTTACTACAAATAACTGTATGACGTATTTTACTGCAAATATCTGTATGATGTGTTTTACTATAGATAACTGTATCATGTGTTTTACTAGAGATAACTGTATGATGTGTTTTACTAGAGATAACTGTATGATGTGTTTTGCTAGAAATAATTGTACGATGTTTTACTACAAATAACTGTATGACGTATTTTGCTAGAAATATGTATATGATGTGTTTTACTACAAATTACGTAATGACGTGTTTTACTACAAATAACTGTATGATGTTTTACTACAAATAATTGTATGATATGTTTTACTACAAATAACTATATGATGTGTTTTACTAGGAATAACTATGACGTGTTTTACTACAAATAACTGTATGATGTATTTTACTAGAGATAACTGTATGATGTGTTTTGCTAGAAATAACTGTACGATGTTTTACTACAAATAACTGTATGACGTGTTTTACTAGAAATATCTATATGATGTGTTTTACTACAAATTACGTTATGACGTGTTTTACTACAAATGACTGTAAGATGTTTTACTACAAATAACTGTATGATGTGTTTTAATACAAATAACTGTATGATGTGTTTCACTACAAATAACTGTATGATGTGTTTTACAACAAATAACTGTAACTGTAAGACGTGTTGTACTACAAATAACTGTAAGATGTGTTTTACTGCAAAAAACGGTATGACGTGTTTTACTAGAAATACGTGGAAGACGTGTTTTACTGCAAATAACTGTAAGACGTGTTTTACTACAATAAACTGTATGACCTGTTTTACTAGAAATAACTGTATCATGTGTTTTACTAAAAAAAAACTATACGATGTGTTTTACTAGAAATAACTATGATGTGTTTTACTACAAATAACTGTATGACTGTATGATGTGTTTTACTACAAATAACTGTATGACTGTATGATATGTTTTAGTACAAATAAGCGTATGATGTGTTTTGCTAGAATTAAGTGTATGATGTATTTTACTACAAAAACTGTACGATGTTTTACTACAAATAACTGTATGACGTGTTTTACTACAAATAACTGTATGACGTGCTTTTTAGTCGAAATAAGTGTATCATGTGTTTTACTAGAAATAACTGTATGATGTGTTTTACTAGAAGTAACTGTATGACGTGCTTTACTCCAAAAAACTGTATGATGTGTTTTACTAGAGATAACTGTGCGATGTGTTTTGCTAGAAAGAACTGTATGTTGTTTTATTACAAAAAAACTATGACGAATTTTACTACAAGTTACGGTATGACGTGTTTTGCTACAAATAACTGTATGGTGTGTTTTACTACAAATAACTGTATCATGTGTTTTACTACAAATAACTGTATGTTGTTTTACTACAAATAACTGTATGACGTGTTTTACTAGAAATAAGTGTATGATGAGTTTTACTAGAAATAACTGTTTGATGTGTTTTACTAGAAATAACTGTATGATGTGTTTTACTACAAATAACTGTATGACGCGTCTTAATACAAATGACTATATAATGCTTTACTACAAATAACTGTATGACGTGTTTTACTAGAAATAAGTGTATCGTGTGTTTTACTTGAAATAACTGTACTATCGTTTACTACAAATAACTGTATGACGTCTTTTACCAGATATAACTGTATGATGTTTTTACTAGAAATAACTGTACGATGTTTTACTACAAATAACTGTATGACGTGTTTTACTAGAAATAAGTGTATGATGTGTTTTACAAGAAATAACTGTATGACGTGCTTTACTACAAATAATTGTATGATGTGTTTTACTACAAATAACTGTATGATGTGTTTTACTAGAAAAAACTATGACGTGTTTTACTACAAATAATTGTATGATGTGTTTTACTACAAATAAGTGTATGATGTATTTTACTAGAGATAACTGTATGATGTGTTTTGCTAGAAATAACTGTACGATGTTTTACTACAAATAACTGTATGACGTGTTTTACTAGAAATATCTATATGATGTGTTTTACTACAAATAACGTTATGACGTATTTTACTACAAATAACTGTATTAGGTTTTACTACAAATAACTGTATGATGTGTTTAACTAGGAATAACTGTATGACGTGTTTTACTACAAATAACTGTATGATGTATTTTACTAGAGATAACTGTATGATGTGTTTGCTAGAAATAACTGTACGATGTTTTACTACAAATAACTGTGTGATGTGTTTCACTAGAAATAACTGTATGATGTGTTTTACAACAAATAACTGTAACTGTAAGACGTGTTGTACTACAAATAACTGTAAGATGTGTTTTACTGCAAATAACGGTATGATGTGTTTTACTAGAAATACGTGGAAGACGTGTTTCACTACAAATAACTGAATGATGTGTTTTACTACAAATAACGGTATGACCTGTTTAACTAGAAATACGTGGAAGACGTGTTTCACTACAAATAACTGTATGAAATGTTTTTCTACAAAAAACTGTATGATGTGTTTTACTACAAATAACTGTATGATATGTTCTACTAGAAATAACTGTATGATGTGTTTTACTACAAATAACTGTATGACGTGTTTTACTAGAAATAACCCTATGACGTGTTTTACTACAAATAACTGTATGATGTGTTTTACTAGAATAACTGTATGACGTGTTTTACTACCAATAACTGTATAATGTGTTTTACTAGAATAACTGTATGACGTGTTTTACTACCAATAACTGTATGACGTGTCTTGATACAAATGACTAGATAATGTTTTGCTACAAATAAACTATGACGTGTTTTACTAGAAATAAATATATCGTGTATTTTACTTGAAATAACTGTACTATCTTTTACTACAAATAACTGTATGACGTCTTTTACCAGATATAACTGTATGATGTTTTTACTAGAAATAAATGTACGATGTTTTGCTACAAATAACTGTATGACGTGTTTTACTAGGAAAAACTGTATGATGTGTTTTACTACAAATAACTGTCTGATGTGTTTTACTACAAATAACTGTATGATGTGTTTTACTACCAATAACTGTATGACGTGTCTTGATACAAATGACTATATAATGTTTTGCTACAAATACACTATGACGTGTTTTACTAGAAATAAATGTATCGTGTGTTTTACTTGAAATAACTGTACTATCTTTTACTACAAATAACTGCATGACGTCTTTTACCAGATATAACTGTATGATGTTTTTGCTAGAAATAAATGTACGATGTTTTGCTACAAATAACTGTATGACGTATTTTACTAGGAATAAATGTATGACGTGTTTTACTACAAATAACTGTGTGATGTATTTTACTAGAGATAACTGTATGATGTGTTTTACTAGAAATAACTGTATGACCTGTTTCACTACAAATAACTGTATGATGTGTTTTACTACAGATTACTGTAACTGTAAGACGTGTTTCAATACAAATAACTGTATGATGTCTTTTACTACAAATAACTGTAAGACGTGTTTTACTTCAATAAACTGTATGATCTGTTTTACTAGAAATAACAGTATGATGTTTTACAACAAATAACTCTATGACGTGCTTTACTGTAAATAAATATATGACGTGTTTTACTAGAAATAACTGTATGATGTTTTACTACAAATAACTGTATGACGTATTTTACCGCAAATATCTGTATGATGTGTTTTACTATAGATAACTGTATCATGTGTTTTACTAGAGATAACTGTATGATGTGTTTTACTAGAGATAACTGTATAATGTGTTTTGCTAGAAATAATTGTACTATGTTTTACTACAAATAACTGTATGACGTATTTTGCTAGAAATATCTATATGATGTGTTTTACTACAAATTACGTTATGACGTGTTTTACTACAAATAACTGTATGATGTTTTACTACAAATAATTGTATGATATGTTTTACTACAAATAACTATATGATGTGTTTTACTAGGAATAACTATGACGTGTTTTACTACAAATAACTGTATGATGTATTTTACTAGAGATAACTGTATGATGTGTTTTGCTAGAAATAACTGTACGATGTTTTACTACAAATAACTGTATGACGTGTTTTTCTAGAAATATCTATATGATGTATTTTACTACAAATTACTTTATGACGTGTTTTACTACAAATGACTGTAAGATGTTTTACTACAAATAACTGTATGATGTGTTTTAATACAAATAACTGTAAGATGTGTTTCACTAGAAATAACTGTATGATGTGTTTTGCAACAAATAACTGTAACTGTAAGACGTGTTGTACTACAAATAACTGTAAGATGTGTTTTACTGCAAAAAACGGTATGACGTGTTTTACTAGAAATACGTGGAAGACGTGTTTTACTACAAATAACTGTAAGACGTGTTTTACTACAATAAACTGTATGACCTGTTTTACTAGAAATAACTGTATCATGTGATTTACTAAAAAATAACTATACGATGTGTTTTACTAGAAATAACTGTATGATGTGTTTTACTACAAATAACTGTATGACTGTATGATGTGTTTTACTACAAATAACTGTATGACTGTATGATATGTTTTAGTACAAATAAGCGTATGATGTGTTTTGCTAGAATTAAGTGTATGATGTATTTTACTACAAAAACTGTACGATGTTTTACTACAAATAACTGTATGACGTGTTTTACTACAAATAACTGTATGACGTGCTTTTTAGTCGAAATAAGTGTATCATGTGTTTTTCTAGAAATAACTGTATGATGTGTTTTACTAGAAGTAACTGTATGACGTGTTTTACTCCCAAAAACTGTATGATGTGTTTTACTAGAGATAACTGTACGATGTGTTTTGCTAGAAAGAACTGTATGTTGTTTTATTACAAAAAACTATGACGAGTTTTACTACAAGTTACGGTATGACGTGTTTTGCTACAAATAACTGTATGGTGTGTTTTACTACAAATAACTGTATCATGTGTTTTACTACAAATAACTGTATGTTGTTTTACTACAAATAACTGTATGACGTGTTTTACTAGAAATAAGTGTATGATGAGTTTTACTAGAAATAACTGTTTGATGTGTTTTACTAGAAATAACTGTATGATGTGTTTTACTACAAATAACTGTATGACGCGTCTTAATACAAATGACTATATAATGTTTTACTACAAATAACTGTATGACGTGTTTTACTAGAAATAAGTGTATCGTGTGTTTTACTTGAAATAACTGTACTATCGTTTACTACAAAATAACTGTATAACGTCTTTTACCAGATATAAATGTATGATGTTTTTACTAGAAATAACTGTACGATGTTTTACTACAAATAACTGTATGACGTGTTTTACTAGAAATAAGTGTATGATGTGTTTTACTAGAAATAACTGTATGACGTGCTTTACTACAAATAATTGTATGATGTGTTTTACTACAAATAACTGTATGATGTGTTTTACTAGAAATAACTGTATGACGTGTTTTACTACAAATAATTGTATGATGTGTTTTACTACAAATAAGTGTATGATGTATTTTACTAGAGATAACTGTATGATGTGTTTTGCTAGAAATAACTGTACGATGTTTTACTACAAATAACTGTATGACGTGTTTTACTAGAAATATCTATATGATGTGTTTTACTACAAATAACGTTATGACGTATTTTACTACAAATAACTGTATTAGGTTTTACTACAAATAACTGTATGATGTGTTTTACTAGGAATAACTGTATGACGTGTTTTACTACAAATAACTGTAGGATGTATTTTACTAGAGATAACTGTATGATGTGTTTGCTAGAAATAACTGTACGATGTTTTACTACAAATAACTGTGTGATGTGTTTCACTAGAAATAACTGTATGATGTGTTTTACAACAAATAACTGTAACTGTAAGACGTGTTGTACTACAAATAACTGTAAGATGTGTTTTACTGCAAATAACGGTATGATGTGTTTTACTTGAAATACGTGGAAGACGTGTTTCACTACAAATAACTGAATGATGTGTTTTACTACAAATAACGGTATGACCTGTTTTACTAGAAATACGTGGAAGACGTGTTTCACTACAAATAACTGTATGAAATGTTTTACTACAAAAAACTGTATGATGTGTTTTACTACAAATAACTGTATGATATGTTCTACTAGAAATAACTGTATTATGTTTTACTACAAATAACTGTATGACGTGTTTTACTAGAAATAAGTGTATGATCTGTTTTACTAGAAATAACTGTATGACGTGTTTTACTACAAATAAGTGTATGATGTGTTTTCTAGAGATAACTGTACGACTTGTTTTGCTAGAAATAACTGTATGTTGTTTTACTACAAATAACTGTATGACGTGTTTTACTACAAATTACGGTATGACGTGTTTTAATACAAATATCTGTATGGTGTGTTTTACTACAACTAACTGCATGAGGTGTTTTACTACAAATATCTGTATGATGTGTTTTACTACAAATAACTGTATGACGTGTTTTACTAGAAATAAGTGAGTGGTGTGTTTTGCTAGAAATAACTGTATGTTGTTTTACTACAAATAACTGTATGACGTGTTTTACTACAAATTACGGTATGACGTGTTTTAATACAAATATCTGTATGGTGTGTTTTACTACAACTAACTGCATGATGTGTTTTACTAGAAATATCTGTATGATGTGTTTTACTACAAATAACTGTATCATGTATTTTAGTAGAGATAACTGCATGATTTGTTTAACTATAGATAACTGTATGATGTATTTAACTAGAGATAAGTTTATGATCTGTCTAACTAGAGATAATTGTTTCATGTGTTTAACAAGTGGTAACTGTATTATGGACTTAACTACAAATATTTGCATTATTTGCTTAATCAGATAAATCTACTTTGTATTTATGTAGCGATAAACTGTTTCTTTTTTAAAACTAGAGATATACTTTATAGTGTTTAACTAGAGATACGTAAATGATGTTTTCATATTTTCTGGCAGATAATTGTGTGTTAATGCTGTCAAATATTTTGCATTTAACGCGATAAAGATACATTTACGACGATATAACAAGAGATACACGTCTGCGCATTCGAAATAAATATATAGATAAAACAACATACCAAACTTATCCCGTAAAGATCTTACCTCGTCTGCCTCGCAGGTTGTAACAATCTCGCAATCGTGGGCTTCTGCGATCTTGAGACATTGCAAGCAATCCGGTCCAGCTACATTTGTTTGAAGGTATTCAAAATTTTATATTAGCAAACGGCAGATTTCCATAATTACTGTTGGTAGGAAAATACCTCATTATTGCAAGAGTCCTAACTGACTAATAAAGACTAGTTTTTATTCTTTAAATTATGTCAAAATAGTGTAAAGCGTTTGCCTACATGGTTTGGATCATTATGCACAGCTAGTTTAGAGAAACGATATAATAGAAGTATAATCAAGCAGCACATTTTGCAAATACGGTTTTAATTGGCTTTACACCTTCATTATCGTGGGTTTATTATGCAGCAATTTGAGAGACAACATTAAAATATAAAAGTCAAATTGGATTACAATACTAGGATTATTAATTATATTAAAACATTGTAGTTATCTAACATAGATTTTTATCAAAGTGTGTAATAATGTTAAATATTTGTAACTAAACTCTAATTCTTTTTGTCAATTAAACCTGATGTGTGTTTCATGCATTAATTATGTTGTATTCAATATCTCTTTCATGTTATACTTCTTTTATTGAAAGAACTATTTCCGAAGACATTTTATCTCAGGTGTTCGTGTATGCTGAAAGAATAAACCATATTAAACATAATATGTGCATTTTCTAATAAAATCTGTCGGAATCAAATTAATCAGATTGTAAAGCAATTTCATAATCGGTATTAGGATATCGATCCAATTAATGACAAAATAAACACAATAAATCTAGCAGATTGCTGAAGCAAACGAGGATAGGTTCACATTTGCAAAGCAATGTACGTTAATATAACAATTAGGGCAACTGGGAGTAAGCAATACAAACATGATGGGAAAAACAATATTTGATAATCATTACAAGTATTTGTATACAAAACAGCATTCTTCAAATGTTCAATAAGATACCGTTTTGATTGAAGTGACAGTTATAATACTGATGTTATTTGAACTCTATTTCTTGTTTAAGAAATCGCAGCAAAATGAATCCATGAAAGTACCGTTACATTACACTGTGCCAATGGTTTGCTGATATATCTGCAGCAGTGGAAAACTTCCGAAAAGTACATTTTGTGACTACCAATACCATATGTGTTTTCTGTATTGGGTACTTGTTAGTACCTCCATGCGATTTGCAATGGAATCAATAGACATAAATCAAGGATAAACTGGCAAACCCATTATATATATATATATATATATATATATATATATATATATATATATATATATATATATATATATATACATACATATATATGTATATATATATATATATATATATATATATATATATATATATATATATATATATATATATAATGGCTTTGCCAGTTTATCCTTGATTTACGTCTATTGATTTCATTGCAATATTGATATATCCCCTTCCCTTTTGGTTCTCCCATGTTCAGAGGTGTCGATATAGTTCAAAAGGAAACTGAATTACCAGCCTTGCTAATATATGCATTGTTGGCAGCGACGAATGGACCATAGATGCTCTCTAGTACCCACCATTATGTTCCCTTTAATGTCTAGGTGTCCCCCGCATGGTATCGCAAATGTTGGCTCTGCTAGAGACCGCTAGGTATTTGACATTAACGTCATCATGGTCATTGCCCGACTCGTACTTATCCTCAGAATGATTTCTTAAGCAGGCGAGTTTACTAGCTATCATGTATTGGGAACATCAGTGATCCCACGTAACCGTGATTGTTATTAGAATGTTCAATATATGATTACGAGTCTGCTATGAATGTAATTTTTTTTAGGCCCAAAATGAAGGCACCTGTCATGATATGGTAAGCCAAAGAGACCCATTCCGTCTTTTTTCTGGTTACATATCCGTCTATGCTGGTGGGACATTGTTATTTCGGCAAAGTGCATTATTATGTTTTGCGCCATCTTTGAGCCACCGATCATCATGTCAGCATTCTTTGCCATATTGAAGTCTCAACCTTTCAATAGTGGAATTGAGGGCTTTTAGAGCTAGATTCGTGTTGCTGACGTACTCGTTGCCTCCGCGTCCAGTCATCGATGCATTTTTATACTGAAAAGGCTCCCTTGTCTGCGTACTTTTCATTTTCCGCAATTTAGTCGTCAACATTTAATTGGTGGTGACATTTGCGGGTTGAATAATGTCGACCATATTTCAAAGGGCCCGTTTTGCAGCCTCATCGGTCTGCGTTCTATCAAAAGACCTCTTGTGACTGCGGCATGGTAAACAACCAGGTTAACTGGCGTCTGAGCGGAAATCAGGCGGGTTGATAGCAAGGAAGAGTTCTTCATGTTTTCGACTTTGTCGGCGGATACAGCCAGCTCATTTGGGGTCGGAGGCGTGAAGCAATTTTCTAAGGTTATCGCCAGCTCGAAAATGGTGACATACTGGTCAAGGTCCGTCTGAACGTAGTGACTCTACTTTTAACAACCGTCTGACAATGTCCACTGACATTGTGCATATGGTCACAACGAAATTGTTTATATACGAACTGTCTGTAGATCGATGTCCAGTAGCTCGCCGGAATGGAATCGCGATCTTGCTTATTCGATACCTCAATGAACAACCCGCACCAGATTGGTGAATGTATGGGTCATACAAGTTAAAGCCTTTTTTGAATGAAGTATGCAAATTTACCAACACAATTAGGAACGTAATATGTACTGATTTATACACAAGCTAACATTCATGTGCAGATATCTCTGGAAATGTTTGGTGATTAATTGGAAATGAAACTTTGTCTTGAAATTCAGGCTGGGGTTAATCCAGGACTCTTAATTGGTTAGTGGGTACTGCCTATGTGATCATGGTATTTAAGGTTGCAAAGGTCACCAGAAGTTGAAAACTATTATACGGTGAACTGGGTGTAGGTGGTAGGGACACCCATACATTCCTTTTTTTCCTTATCAGCTTGTGTATAAATGCCACACCAAGGACCTCACTCAATAAAGACAATGTCTGTGAGCATGCGAGACATCTCTACCCGTAGTTTTAAGCAGAGGGTGTCCCAGCTAAAATAATGGCGGGTTGGGTTCTATGCCATGTCTTCAAAGATAAACACTAGAAGGAGCATGACTTTCTTAAGGAATATGTCGTGCTAGTCTGTCACCGTTTTGCAGACGAATGTATTTCGAACGGGATGATAGGCCTCCGATTATATACATATGCGGTTAATCGCTATACAGACTGCTTCTATGGAGCTGGTAGCTGCATCCATACAACCCCATCCATCTACATAGTCGCACTGATAGACACCGTTGGGTCAAAAGTGGTAAGTCGTGTGCGGTATTTCAACCAGTGATGCGGAGACCATTTATATTACCCCTAGCCTTCCTCTAAATATAAGACTGTTGAGATGAATCGGCTATATAATCTTGCTCCAAGGCGGTTTTGATACTGTCGTAAGATGTCTTAGCCACAAGTTTGCTTAGAACCCTCTGTAAACTATCGTTGTGCTAATGCGTCTCAATTTGTCGCCACGGTGACATCTCTATATATGTTGCATATGCGATGGGCAGCGAAGGTGCCTTATCTACGCTTTAAATGGGCTAGGAGTCGAATTCTGCCTATGTGTCTATCGGCGTGAATGGTACAATATGTATTAAAGCATTTCTTGCCAAAGATATTGCAACGGCCGAAGGGCGTCTAGGTGTATATATGTGACACTCTGAGACCTATGATTTATAAAAGAATGTCATAGTAACCTGCATATATCATTGGTGTGTAGTTCACCACTTGTTAACTGATATGGGTGGTATTTAGATTTCTAAGCTGTCTTATTTGCGGCTATTGCGTCCTCTGACTATTTCAACTTAAAACGCTTTTCATTGCAAGATATATAGAGTCTTACTTCCCTGTGGAAAGAAACCTCTGACAAGATATTCTAACGTGGAGAGTAGCGATATATATTCCATGTGCAACGTACACTGTCAGAAGCTTTCTTGCATAAAGCAGTGACTACCTACACTGGCAGCCTGAAACACATAGACTCCGTCTCCTAACCCATCCAATTGCTAATGGATAACATTGTTACTCCCACGTATAGTGGTTTCAAATCCTCTTACTTTACATCTACTGCATTTTATCAAACCTTGTTAATCTCTAATGATAAGTATTCATGCAAGTTAGTCTTCAGTGCGTTTTAATACTTGCGGAACAAGTGTTCGTCAATCTTGTATTTTCGTTAACTTTGGCGGCATGTTTTTCTGTATGAGGATCAAGCAAAGTATAGACATGTTAGCGTCATGGTCAGTGCAAGCGTATTTTGCGCCGTAGACGAACATCCCCCCTCCTCCTCAGGGCATTGCTTATCATAAACGGTTAATTGGTATTAATACATGTTCAATTTTACAATTGATTAATTTAATTATTTAGTATACATCTTTAATGATAATAAATCAATAACCTGTCAGTGTACATCGTTTGTGGCGTTTATGGCTAGATACAATAATCATGAAAATATCGTCCTAAATACAAAGTCTATAATTGTTCTTAGAGCGTTATATGGATAGTTATGTCCAGAGCAATTTGGTAAACATTGATAACTAGGATACATATTACAACATTGATAACTGAGATACATATTAAATTATTTTAAACATTTATAATTAGGATACATATTAAATTATCATTTTATTCATTACACGTGCTTCCTTTAGAGCACTGGCATTCATATCACCTGCAAACTAATGCACAGTTTTCTTCCGAAATAACGTCTTACACGTCATAAAGAACTTTTATGATTTGTTTATAATCTGTCATATATGTTTGTGAAGGCATGTATGCGCAAAATAATTACATAAGTTTTAAAAATATATCCACAAGAGTAACGCCTAATATTATGTGGTTTTAATATTTCAAAGGCACAGTTCTAGTTCCAAGTTATTTTGATACATCAACCAAACATCCAGTCTCTACAAGTAACTAGTACAAAAGAATAAACAAATTTTCACAGCAATTAATAGAATTGTACTTGTTGTTTTTGAAAAAGATTAATGAAATTTTAACACAGTCACACAGATTCAATAAATGTTGATGCATCATGTAAGATTCTTATTTTTCTGATTATGCTGTGTTTGAGGACTTTGATATGACTTTTGTGAATTATTTTAAGTCACATCTTTTAATAAGATACTATTGCATAGGCGATTAAGCTAATCTTTCAAGTATTGGTTATTTTAATTTGTAAATAGTTTCTATTGCTAGGAGGAATTGAAGGTCTTACTCGTATTTTTGTTGTAAATTGTGATTCATTGACACTGACGTTTGTGTCATTGTTGTCATGTGACCCCGTGTATGCACTGTCATACAAATGTTTAATAAGCTGATGTTTACTAATAGCGTTACTTGCTGGAGAATGCGACGCATTTTAGCTGTTTATTCGTTCCCCACTGATGTCCTGGAGAAATTTCCACGGGATATATGATGAGACGGATTCGATGTTGGCTTCAAGTCATTGGATATCTTTCGCATGTAGCGATGTTTGGGTCATTTTTACATTTATTTGCTTGAAATCCTGGTGTAATCAACTTTAAGTGGTCAATAATTGGTCGGCGATGTGATATCAGCTTTTGGTCAGTGGTGCTGTTGATAACAATTCCAGGGTTGTGTTGTGATAAAGGTTATTTAGTCTGTCCGAGCTGATCTCAGCTTGATGATGTTAAAATATGCTACAAGGTTCTCGAAGAGAAGTCAAAGCAGGAGAATAAGAGTTGATGTTCTTGGACTGGTTTTGTATCTGTAATAAATCCCCTCATTCATGGTAATGGTATCATAGATTGATTACTGCAAGCTTTAAATCATTTTGCAGTGCAATAATGTTACTTTTAGTTAATGTATAAGTGTCGTAACGTTGGCGGTTAAGTGAGTTGCCTGATTTTATTCGCTTCTTTGGAGACACTGCCTGATTTATTAATATAGTGGTTATCAGGGACAGTAAAATATCTTCAATATTGTCAAGTTTGTTATCATCATTTATAATTAGGTTTTAGCTGAAGCATCATTTGGCATATTTTCACGCTGAAAATGAATGTGTTAGTAGTCTTATTTATAACTGGGACACACTGAGAGCAGTTTGCTAAGAATTTATCCCAGTTAATCGGGATTGGTTCATAGCAGATTATTATATTAAGATTGCTAATGTTTCCAAAAATAAATAGTCATGGTTCTCCATCAAGTACTATATACAGGAGATAACAACATTCAAAATTCGGAATCTGGGTACGATAGTAATAACACCTTTTCCTCGGTTGTGAATCAACTTCTGAGGATAAGGTATATAATTGGATATATGTGATATCATCACGTGTACCATGCACATGATGGAGAGTCTCTTCAGGGGCAGGTGCACTGTCCTTCTTGCAGTTTCTTCTGACATGAATTGAGCAGTTGTAGTCAGCGGCGGAAATGTGTCAGATCTTGCCTTTTGATAGAGCGATTTACCTATTGTTGTTTTGCCTCCGTCAGTTTTGATCTTTCATTATATTCCTCTTGTATGACATCACTAAAGATGCCACGGTGGATCAATAAATGGCATGTTGTAATAGCAACTGACAAAATACGGGTTGAAAACTCAACGTTTGCATTCGATTGTTCTGGTATGCTCATGGAAAAGGCATTGTGCTGATTTCATCTCGGAACTAAATAGCCTAAATGAGTTTCTTTGTTGACAATGAACCAACTCTACCAACTGTCCTATCTAATGCAGATGTATGTTTAGTAGCAGGAAAAAAGTATTCAGACTGACTGTCACTTTGTTGTGGTAATGGCTTTCCTAATTAACTTAAATGGTAGTGACTTCATGAGATCCGGTATAACTTCCGGTTTCTGGTACCTCCGTGCATCGAAATAACCGCACCTAACATGCCGATTGTGAAGAGTAAATATATAGCTGATGTATTCCCCATCTTTTGTTTTCCTTAGGTGTGGGTTTATTGATTGTTTGTTTTGTTTTGATTTCTGTAGTTTTCTTGTGAGTTTAGGTTTATTTATTGAGGAAGTAAGAAATGCAGATTACGGATTAATAATAAACATGTATGTTATAAATCTTCATTTTCAAAGATTATCAGCCGGATTGATAATTTTTGGGATTATCGACGATATTTCAGTGCTTTTTTTAATTGTATGACTGGATTCATAGGCAGACCAGAATAAGCATCATTCTTCATTCATCTCGCTTACTGACAGTGTGATTTTGACTGTATTAAAGACACATTTATATATAGTTACCATGATCACAACACCTCAAGACATTTCTCCAAAATTACACTTCGCATACATTTATATGGAAGGAGACAGTGTAAGAGGGTTCAGATAGGAAATATAGTTAATTGCGAAAGAACTAATTCGCAAACTAGGGTGTTCAAGGAAACACGAAACCATATCCAAACCATCATGACACCTTTATAGAATTTATTGTTGCACAAGTGCACTAAAGGATGTCTTGTTTTAGTGAGTAAATGCTTTAGAAATAAACTTCGAAATAGTTTCGCCAACAATACGTCACCTCAGTCGAGTCACCGGTAATGTTTGTGTTTGAAATGCTCACCATGTCACCACGTCATTTGGTAAATATGGTGCATGTAAGTACAATATTATTTACAAGGTGGGTTTGTTTCCGATCGTTAGCAAATAAGTGAGCGTGTGAGGACTGCCATATCTTAATATGATGTTATCTGTGCAGTTACAGTTTAGCTGGAAACTAAACGTGTCAGGTATGTGTTAGTATTACGCCGAGAATGTATAAATTAATATTAATTATTTAAACAAAGCATGCCCACAGCAGGTCTGTAAAAGTGGTCAATAGTTCGATGCATACAAAGCTGGCATAAATCACATACATATGAACAAAGCATACAAATTTCATTTAAAGAAAAATAAATATTTTAATATTTTTGTAAACAATATTAAATTATGAACGTGGCGGAAAGATTGGCACAACACAGTGCGTAGTCACGATACTATTTTCGTTCAATAAATTTCATCACAAATGCATTATAAGCTATATATTACAGGAAAACCTTAATATGTAAGCATATCATAAGAGCATGAAATATATTGCTATAAATACTTGTTTGTAATATTAGTGTGCATGTTTAATTTTAGCTAAGATATTACAATGGAAAAGCTCAAATGACATCGTCACGTTAAGGAGGTGAAATTAAATAACTGCTATACCGCATTTAAGGACTCCGAATCACGTTTGACTAATCTTAGCAGCTTGATTTTATTTCGCTACGAGTCAAACGAGAAATATTAATTTATTGCATTGATTATTTAGTATAATTCTTTACGTAGTTAATAATGTTATTTGTCATTGTTGACTTTATTGTATCATCTATAATAATCAGGTTTTATAACAAAATAAACCTCTTACTTTGTCGCTTTTCATTCCCGCGTGCCTCCACAATAAGGATAAGAAAGGCTACAAAGTGAAAACGGTAACAAAGTTTGGAACAATGCTGCATGAACAAGTGACATAAATATAATTAATGAATATATTTTTTTCTTCTTCTTCTGCACGTAATTATTCTAATAAACGTCGTCCAATATCTCCCTAATATATAAATGCAAGTATTTCTGAACAAGGGATTTTATTAAAATTGTATCTAGAAATCGCGAGCAAGCATGTCTACTTGAAAAAACTGCATTTTTACAATTAACTTCAAGCTTTCAGAGTATTAAGGCTGTTTCTGCGCTTTCTGTACAGAATTAGAATTTTAACAAAATCGTGCTAATGATTCACAGTTGTAAAGGAGTGTTTAGATAGTCATTAACTGGCAAATGAAAACATGTTATTGTTTTGTTCAATGACTTACGATCCAAACAAATTAATAAAAATACATGAATTCCATCCCATCTTCCGCTTACAGAAATATCTGATTTAATTTAATATAAGAACATAAACATGAGTAATTACCAAGAAAAAGTGCAGGAATCTCCATTATCTCTTGACGTCCACCATAGAAGATTCAGGTAAGATTTATATTGTAAGTCTATTTCCTGATAAGAATTTGATACCGTATCTGATGAACTCAAGGTGCAAAATCAAGAACATATATTTGAACAGTGTCATGACAAGAACGGTAAAATTAACAGAACTTCGAGTTATACGTGCATTTATTGAGTACATTAAAGACCTAAATACTAAAATGTACCCTTTATCCTGCTGCACCAAATAGTTTGTGTCACTTGTATGTAAAAATGCGGACACATGAATACACACATACGACGACACGCAGAAGATACTAACAAGCTTGGAATAGTAAACTACTAGCATACAGTTGTTGACCCCATTGTTGGCACTCACTGACGTTATTGCTGGCACTGAGGGACATTATTTAATGAATTGTAAAAAGAATGTTATCTATTTAGAGGAAAATGTATAACTGTATCTATATAGAACACATTATATGGATTCCGATGTTATCTATTGTCAAGCCTGTCAGAATCTCTGTAATAAATTTAAATTATTTAAATAAACAAAGCATACGCCGAATACAATGTATATTGACCTTAGATAAGGTCAGTACATTTCGCTATATTATAAAAAATACACAATGGAAATTATATGCTATGTTACGAACGTCAAATATGATAAACACTGAATATAGCAAATGTAACAACTCTTTAGCAAGAAGCAAACATATCAGAAAAAAAGTATTTCATTACAGGTCATTCCGTAAAAATGTATTTCATTAAAAGTCATTCCGTAAAAATGTATTTCATCAAAGGTCATTCCGTAAAAATGTATTTCATCAAAGGCCATTCCGTAAAAATGTATTTCTTCAAAGGCCATTCCGTAAAAATGTATTTCATCAAAGGACGTTCCGTAAAAATGTATTTCATCAAAGGACATTCCGTAAAAATATATTTCATCAAAGGCCATCCCGTAAAAATGTATTTCATCAAAGGTCATTCCGTAAAAATGTATTTCATCAAACGTCATTCCGTAAAAATGTATTTCATCAAAGGTCATTCCGTAAAAATGTATTTCATCAAAGGTCATTCCGTAAAAATGGATTTCATCATAGGTCATTCCGTTCCTAATTTATTAGATCTCGTAATCAGCAAGATCAAATTTTCTCAAATTTTCTGAAGTGATATAACAACAAGTTCTAAAAGAAATTCTTGATGCATATATTATGTGCTATTTAGCCTATTCTTAAAGTTAAATGAAAAGAAAGAATGGTGTGTGAGCTGAATATAAGACAAATATATTTACTAACCTTTTATCTTCATAGGTAAGATAAATCACGAAACTCCAGAAACCTAAAACAACTCAAGGCTTCTCGCAGCCATGCATATATACCAATGCATCTTCACACGGAGGTGGTGGCCTACTGGTTTCTGGAACCAGAAGTCTAAGGCTCAGGTCCCCGTTAGAGTGTATGAGATCACAAACAACAGTAGGACAAATCTTGCGGAGTATCCAAAGTAATAATTCAACGGTTTTGGTGAGGTCCTATTACAGGATTTCACAGCCATACACAGATGTTAAAACCGGTTTTGGGGGTATGTGAGAAAAACATGTGGCGATACCTTGATTAATCATAAAGGAGCTATGACAAGAAAACTGAATCGGTCCGATGAGAACATTGGAATGCAAACACTGAAGTTAAAGTATCTTCCATAGCAAGGGCGTGATGACTCAATCAATTTAATTGGCTTTGCCATGCGCATTAACATGCAAAATGTTGAGATCTTAATGCATCTTTCCTGCAATTATGATTACAGAATTACACACGTTATTTTCTTGTGAAAGAATTGTGAAGAAACATATTAGATTATAAAGGCATATATTCGGCGAATTAGGTCAATCTCCTACAACATTGCAATCAAATGTAGATAGAAAATAATATGTATTTAAGTTTCTTTCGACGTTTAAACTATTTAATCTATAATAACTGTTACTTCTTTATCATTTTAATTAAAGGCGCTTTCAAAAGATTCGTATCTTTTGAGTTCAAGATTATTAGAATATCTAACATTTTTATCGCAAAAGTTGAAACTTTAAATATAATCCATATACAGTAGGACATTATGACATCAAGTTAACTGTTGAGGTTCCTTTGTTTTTAATAGTTTTTGACATATACTGGATTCGTACACTCAACGATATGATACAAATAATTATGTCTCTTATACACAAAATTCGAATCATTCATTTTATTTCGTCAGGAGATATTATAATTACATTATGGTATATGAAATTCATTTTCTCTCGTACTCGACAGTAATTCGTACCTGGGTCCGCATGTTACTGCATATATATGTATATAAGGTAGACTGAGCCAAATAACGTGCTCTTGAGTCTTTGTATCTAGCACAAAACTGAAACTAGGCTTAGATAAGTAGGTTTGAAAAATGTTATTTAGGCCAATATAGCGACAGTATTTGTATCGACAAAACGGTTGCGACTGTATGCGGGCAGTGGGAATGGAACAGGTGGTTGACATCACGGTAATGGACACTGCGAACAATGTTGCAAGTGTCTGACCTCAATCTGGCCAAACAACAAACAGTGACAAAGGGACGGGACTTAAAACTGGATAGACGTAGACATAGACATAAGCGAACCATTTAGGCAAGTGAGCAGATCGTTTCGATACAGTTTTGTAGCCCTGAAAAGTGTCGTCATTTTCATGTGTTAACACCGTTCCGTTATCATAGAGGGCATCGCTAAAGTCGTCGTCTCTTCCTCAAACTTCTTTTGACTTGTTGACTGTAGATGTAGACTCTTTTCAGACAACCTTGTCTCCATATAGATCGTTATTTTACAAGTTCTCTTATGGATGATCCGGATGATTGTACCTGATAATTTGACATACACGGTTAAGTTAGTGCGCATTAGCATCGACGATACGAGGGTAGATGATGCAGCGTTAGTCCACATCTTGTGAGGAGAACAGGTGAAGGGAATGAAGTTAACCGGGGTTATTTACAGTGGAAGAGTGGATCGAAACGGATTGACGTTTTCAAAAAATCCTCACACACATTACAAACTTCAGTCACAGGGCAGAGTCTGTCTTCCAATCAGATGATAGCTACATTTGACGTCACATTCCCAATACACATAGCGTCTGTATGCAGTGAATCAATGCGAGTTTGTTTTCAAACATGACGGAAATTGAAAAGACAATGAATTGGGGTTGACTGGCCGTGGAATCGAAATGGCATGGTATAGATGGTACGGTATAGAAGCGGCTACCAAAGTCATTACGGTCCTACTTCCAGACGAGGCCGATTTTAATAACGATTGAGTGGATTTTCTCTTCTTCACACGAATTTGTTCTGGTACCACAACGTTTGCCACCTTCTTCTTCATTAGCACACGTCGAGGAATTTAAGAAGAGAGAGAGAGAAAGAAGAATTGGAGACATTTTTACAGCAGTGGAAATAAGCCGAACAAGCTTTTCTCCTTCAACCGAAACAGCTAGAAGAAGAAGCAAAAAGAAAATGACAGGATCAAGAATCAGCAAAGAAGAAAAGAGGCCTAGGAGAGAAGGAGGGCAGTGAAAGTCAAAAGGTGACAGTACTCTTACGAATTTCGGCAGCGTTAAGGAGTCCGAAACAAATGCATCAGACTTGTTTAATACCATCCAAACGAAAAGGACATTCCCAACCTAAACTGCCCAACCTTGTTACTACGTCTGAGATACACACCCTAGTCATTCCTATAATTTCATCAACATGAGCAAGTCAAGAACAGGGTATCACCTCTAAGTTCTAACCAGCTATATGTGCTGTGATGGGGCTAGGAAGTGTCAACAACAACAAGACTTACCAACGGTTTCAAGCAGTTGAAGCGGATTGATTCCCGTTCCTGAGTCTGTTTTTTAATAAAAAAAACAAACACGCAAAGATCATTTTAATGGTGGTTAATCTCTCTCGAAAAGAGAGGAGAGGGTATTCATTTTGCCAAAATCAATTAAAACTCAAAATAAGAACACAACTGTCCTTTATATAGACAACGATAACAGGTAGTTTAGCTTTCGTTTCTTCTGGCACTGTCATACTATTTTGGTGGTCTGGACATTCATTAACACAATGCCCGTTATTAAGACAGATATAGCAAGTATGTTGACTTTTATCGCAAAAGGAGGGTGAGTATTCCGTCGTCTTGTCTGAAGAAATAATTCTTAAGTTAAATCTCTGTTGGCTTTTCCATCGTTCTGGTCGGTTTGGTTGTTTAACGATAACATGATAGCTGGAGGGTAGACACTGACCCACCCATAATATAGCGAAGACACTGGCCTGACATTGATATAGGGCCCCATAGCGTTTAAAATGTATCAATTTGACTTTTTGCAGTCAAGATGAAACAATCGCATCATTTCGTATAGAAAGGAGAAGCATGTAAGAGGCAAAAACGTGCTATATTGCTGTACGGAAGACTACACTGTTCATGGCCCAAGTATCTCTCTCCTAAGGGACCGGACAACGCAGAAAAGTATTATTGGTAGACGACCTTTGTATTATCAAGCATATCCTTGTTCAAGCTAATAATCCTCAAGAGCAATTGTGTTTAGTCCTTGCCACCTTGGTTAGACAAGCGTAAGCTGACAAGAACGATTCGGTAGAAGGGTAAACAGCCTTTACCTCCCAATTTTCATTTGGCCTAGATGTCCCAGTTACAAAACGAATTTGAATCGTTGATGGATTACAGTGATTTGTTAGAAACGGCAAAACCGCAACTGTACGGCCAACTGTTGCAAGGATTGCAGCTCTTTCACCAGAAAGCTTTAGACGAAACAGCTCTACTAACTCTGAACAATGTTAAAACCCTGATGAAATTACCATCACCACCACCCGTGACCAAGTGAGAAAAAGAAGAAAGGTTTCAATCTCCACAAGAAATATTACGCCAGTTAACAACACCAACTACATAAAGATTGGCTGGATTAAAAAGATGATGATCACACTTTCTTCCACAGAAGAGAAAATGAAGGTCAGTGTTAAAGAAGAACTGATTACCCCGGTTCAGGCATAATACTCCACACATTTCGTTCTCCGGACACGCAAAGCATTACGATCCAAGAAAATGCAACACGAAGACAAGAGTAGCATCAGCGAAGAGTAGGTGACTTATTAAGAGGTGGAGAAAGTGTTTGCCAGCATTTACGACGATCCATCCGAGTCTGCAGGTGACGGAGTAGTTAATAACTTGTATCGTGCTATTAAAATCCGACTAGAAAGTCTCCGCTTACCTCTAGTACAACGATGGTTACAAGAAAAGACCACGGACACTTTGTGCAAAACCAATTCGTCGACGTTTTCAAGATGTCGCACCAGAGTTGAGTGCATCGATCATCAATGGACAACCGATTTAGCCTCGACCTGTTAAAAAATGTTGCGGTCGTGGCCTTCTTCGATGGCAACCCGAGAAAGGCACAGAGTTTCTAAATAAAGCTTTCCAAAAAGAATTAAAGAACTGTGACTTTACTTGTTTTGCCAGCGAGTATCATGAAACCAACACCAGCATCATGGAACGTTTTTCTTGCCTCTTGAACACATGTATGTGGAAACATGTTGCGCATCAAACCACTCTTAAGTACATCGAAGTCTTACAGAACTAGGTCCAAGCGTACATCCAATCTTACCATCGGAGCATCGGATGTGCCCCCAAAAAATGACTCCCGACAACGAAATGACTGATTTTGAGCTCGTGTTTGATACATCCAAACGGTGGCTGTTAACATCAACTACATCCATTTGGTTTGTGAGCGTCATTTGCAAGGCATAACACATCAGCTACATCCATTGAAATAGATAATTAAAATGACTAAAAGCAGACAACTAAGATTTAGTTATTAAAAATACAATACACGAAGCTAAGCATTCGTGATCATGCATTATCACTGCCCTGAATAATTAGTAAATATATAAATATAGACATAGCACAGACAGTCGAACGTACAAACACTTGGACAGATAGATAGACATAGACGCATGGATGTTCGGACACATGCGGATAAATAGATGGATAGATAAATTAAAACATGAAAGCTTGTCATAACTTTATTCGTTATACTGGCGTTACCACGTTTTGTTGATTTTAATAAAGATTGTCTGGCAAAAAAATGTTTGACAAATCATAGTTTAATGGGGCTTTCACTATCTTATGCAATTCATACAAGAATATTTTATGAATCTTCATCGACCTAGTCAAGATACATTTATCTTCAATGTCAAATGCACAAAATGTCAAACATACCATTTCACTACCCAACAAATTCCAGCTGCTATATATAACAGTCAAACATAAACAAAATGTCCAAACTCAAAGCGTTACATCATCACTATAACAAACTTACACTGTTACAGCTTCACAGTGCAAAATAAAAATCCTAACTGCTAGACCATCGCTGTGTAACAGGGTATACATTACCACTTTTCTATCTACACAGTGCAAAATAAAAATCCTAACTGCTAGGCAATCGCTGTGTAACAGGGTATAAATTATCACTTTTCTATCTACACAGTGCAAAATAAAAATCCTAACTGCTAGACCATCGCTGTGTAACAGGGTATAAATTACCACTTCTCTATCTACACAGTGCAAAATAAAAATCCTAACTGCTAGACCATCGCTGTGTAACAGGGTATAAAATACCACTTTTCTATCTACACAGTGCAAAATAAAAATCCTAACTGCTAGACCATCGCTGTGTAACAGGGTATAAATTACCACTTCTCTATATACACAGTGCAAAATAAAAATCCTAACTGCTAGACCATCGCTGTGTAACAGGGTATAAATTACCACTTTTCTATCTACACAGTGCGACATACAACGTATTACTGCTATAACTTCACTCTGTAACATGTACAAACTACCATTATTACAACTTCACAGTGCAACATACAAATTCAAACTGCTTAACTTCGCCGTGTACAAATTCAAACTGTAACAAATTGACAGGGTAATTTTAAAAGTTCAAACTGCTAAAACTTTGCCGTGTAACATGTACAAATTCAATCTGTAACACATTTACAGGGCAATTTTAAAAGTTCAAACTGTTAAAACTTCGCTGTGTAACATTTACAAATTCAAAATGTAACAAATTGACAGGGCAATTTTAAAAGTTCAAACTGCTTAAACTTCGCTGTGCAAAATATACAACTTCAAAATTTTGTAGCTTCATTGTGTAACATACAAAAATTCAAACTGTTAAAACTTTGCTATCTGGCATGGACTTTTCGTGACATTTCAAGTTAAATCGAAAGTATTTATTGATAAAATGGCATTATTTTAAATATTTGATTTAAAACAAGAAATGCCCTGATCATTGATAGGTACTGTTATATAGGGCTTGCAGTCTGAGAAAAAGTTCAGTAGAACACGATGTAGATGTATAACAGAAACAAATGTGTTTCTCAAATGCAAAGATTCAGCACAAAGTTTAACGAAAATAGTCCCTGTGAACTTATGAGATATGGATTGAGAATTCAGCATTGTCATTTTAGACTACCCATCGTACATAAAAATCGATGCAAAGTGTTAGTTTCTATAAAATACAGATTGGAAGTTATAGTCTATTTACTCTTTGCTGGATGTAAGAAAACTAAGTGTTCACATGCCATTACCTATAGGACGAGTTTGTTTTTACTTGCATGCAGAAAGAAAGGTGTTTATAAAAGCATTTTTCAGATTAGCTATGTACTCTTTAGTATGTCAGTTTCTCAAATATGGATTGTACAAAGTTTATCCATAATAGCCTTTTTTAGACTGGTTTATTGTGTTCCTCCACGAACAGAAGCTCTCCTGTGATGAAAGACGATTGGTATGACGCCATAAACTTGATATGTTGGCAAAATGAATAGGGGCAACAGCTCCACCCAATATAGTATAGTATAGTATAGTATAGTATAGTATAGTATAGTATAGTATAGTATAGTATAGTATAGTATAGTATAGTATAGTATAGTATAGTATAGTATAGTATAGTATAGTATAGGATAGTATAGTATAGTATAGTATAGTATAGTATAGTATAGTATAGTATAGTATAGTATAGTATAGTATAGTATAGTATAGTATAGTATAGTATAGTATAGTATAGTATAGTATAGTATAGTATAGTATAGTATAGTTAATATATAATGTTGTTTCTTAAACATAAAAATGTTCTAATAGTAATCGATTGTTATTAATTAAATAAGAAATTGGCCGAAGGCAGGTTTCTGTCTCTCTCTCTCTCTCTCTCTCTCTCTCTCTCTCTCTCTCCATTTGGTTAGTGTGATTTTTACCATCATTCATAAGTCCAGAGATATCGTGAGAGAGAGAGAGAGAGAGAGAGAGAGAGAGAGAGAGAGAGAGAGCATATTGAAAGAAAGAATACAAATCATTAAAGACTAGTAAGAAGGTAAGAAAAGATAAATACAAAGTAAGAAAGTTAGAAAGTGTAAAGAGTTGAAAAGTGTAAAGATAGATACAATACTTAGTGGTATTGTGGAAATAAATTAAACATTTTACCATCGAGTAAACTACAAAATTCAATACGAATAAGTCTTATTCTGTATACAAACCTTTGGATACGCTTCAGGAGCCATTCCTGTTCTGAGTTGGAATGCGGTTTTTGTCATACCTGGGCTGCAAAAGATAAGTAAAATAATTAAACATAACTAAAGAAAGGAAGGAAGGAAGGAAGGAAGTAATAACCTTATACCATTGTATCAAATGAACAGGAATTTGTATTAAATGATGTGCGTGTGTAGATAATGTCACATATTTTTCTTTTTTTATCTGTACTATTATATGTATGTCCGTTTATATCTGTAACGTGGGATTGTGTAGAAGAAGTAAATATGTTCCTTTCGAATAATATTTTACTAGCTTTGACATGATCTTTTAGAAGACGATAAAATAATAACTTTAACTTCAGGGTTTTAACTACTAGCGATTTTCGGATACATATACCGGATATTTATCGCAATATTTATATTACATTATTCTGTCCGACACTTAATCCCCGACTCCTCGTCTCTGAGGGATAAAACATGCCCGGGGATTTTAACAATCTTAAAAGTAGTAATGTGGGGCGATATGGCGACAATGGGAAATCCAGTCAAAAAGGTCGTGGGGCGATATAGCGATAAGATTTATACCGACAATGGAAATCCCAGTAAAATAGGTCGTGGGGACATATACCAACAAGGGTAATTTAACATGGTGGGCCTGTATAGCGACAAGGGGAATTTAACATGGGAACTATTTGGGCCTATCAAGCGACAAGGGGAATTTAACTTAGTGGGCCTGTATAGTGACAAGGCAAATTTAACAATGGAACTATTTGGGCCATTCTAGCGACAAGGGGAATTTAACATGGGAACTATTTGGGCCTATCTAGTGTCAAGGGAAATTTAACATGGGAACTATTATTTGAGCCTGTCTGGTGACAAGGGAAATGGAAGCAAAGAAAGCAAATATCTTTTCGAGGTATATGAGTGGCCCTGAAAACAAACCACACAATCTCCTACAAAACAGACGGGAAGGAAAATAAAATCACACAATCTCCTATCCGCACAGAAGGAAAGGAAAACAAAACAAGGATAATTAAGAACACCATACATTCTATGTGAAATATTTTCATTGTTTTCATTCATTAATCAAATTAATAAAAAGGTAGTGTGATATTTATTGTTGACTGACTTCTTAACATATCTCAGAAATAAGGGATGTCCTGTGTTTCTCAGCATACGCTACCAACAATGTTGCCAAGTTTTAACAAATCTAAGGACGAAGGGGAAGAAAAGCAGCACAAAAACGTGCTTTGTTCTATCGACAGTCTAAGCTGTGTGTTTTGATTTGAAATTCAAAGTTAACCATAGGCAGTGTCATAAAACGCAATGTCACTTGTGTCAATATTCAACATTGTTACATTTCTTGCGAACTTGTGTTTTGGTTCTGATTTTGGATTTCACGTTAGCCATAAGCAGGGTTATACAGTGCAAGATCACTCGCGTCATTCTTGAAATAGTCTTGTATTTGTTTCCTTTCTGAAAAACTGTAGATCTCATGCTTAAAAAAATTTCCGTGACACATTCCAGTGCCAAAACTAAGTATAAAGCTCCGATACCTGAACTGTACAAGTTTGTCAACTCAAGATTTAATATATTCCAAAGATTTACTGATTTACTATTTGTAAGGGTGTAGTGTTTGAAAAACAAATTACATGACAAACAGAAGTTATGGTGCCTACTGATTAAAATTTTGGAGAGGTTTCTTCAAACGGGAACATCTACCATTATGATTTCAATCAAAAGTATTACGATGCACAGAGAGAGAGAGAGAGAGAGAGAGAGAGAGAGAGAGAGAGAGAGAGAGAGAGAGAGAGAGAATGTTATACCTACTTTTAAAAAGAATCACGACACTTACGCTTGTTTTTGTGGTATATTTTCCCTTAGAATAATTCAAAGAAACACACATCCCACTTAGAAAATCAAATGCATAGGAAAGGTCCACGATTTTAAAATATCACCAGAGTGAACCGATGACAAATACGACTAAAACGTTCTCACAAAATAGTTAATCCAAATACGCTGTGATGTATTTGACTATAAAATTAACATAATTTATGTGGGATTGCCCAGGGCACGATTGTTCTTGCTTTAGTTTTATTTCTTTTTTATATATAAATAATCTAGTGGTGAAACACGACCTATCTCGAAACTAGGTGAAGAGCTACTGTAGTCAATCCGAAGTGAATGCGGTAAGAAAATTAGTCTAGCCAGTGAAATTGGTTATGATGAGTGATGCAATGTTTTGTACAAAGGTAGTATGGCAAAATAATAAATACGCTCTCAAGTTGTTCCCATTGCAGTGCAGACTGGAATGTGAACTTAAATCCGTCTATTGTGTATTGTACCATTTCTTCTTACCACATCAGCTACTGTTCGGTCACAGTACTGGTTCGTGTTTTGAAACTGACAATTTATTTGTATCTCACTTAAACATTTTGACGTACACATTCACATCGGTATAGTCAGGAATGGTGCAGTATTAAATGGCATGGTGTTTTGTTTCTTTTTTCTTTTCTTTACAAACTTGTGAATCTGGGGTTTGTACGAATTAACGAAGCAAGTTCAGTGAACTTCAAGGATAAAGACCCAAGTTGTCTGTCTATTAATGTGAATATTTAAATCAAAAGCAATATGACCTCCAAAACACAAAGAGCAGCAGAGAGTGTGAATCAGACAACAATTACAGACGTCAGTTTAGCAAACTGAGGCTTCCCGAAATTGCTTATATAGACCTCATTTTAGTAAACTGATGCTTCCTTAAAAATACTTAATTAAATTTTTCAGTAAATTTAGCAAAATTATGAAAATTTTTCAGTAAAAAAAAAGACGCCAAATATATGGCATTCACACTCTCTGCTGCTATGCTCTAACTGATACGATGATGAATTAGCGATATCTTTTTTATATAAAATGTCAAACATCGGAGAAGCACAAATAACTAGATTAACAAGAGAAAGGTTGGCCGCGATTAAGAAATTTCTCCCGGTGAGAGATTCTTTCAGAGATAATCTTCAAGCGCGTCAACAAACAAAGGAAGATTTTACCACTGACATTAAAGAATTATTTAAGCCTATAACCACGGCAACTGGTGAAGTTGTAACCGCTACTAAACAAGTTGGTATAGAGACTGCAAAAGTTGGTACAGAGACTGCAAAAGTTGGTACAGAAACCGCAAAGGTAGCAAAAAGAACAAAAAATATTAAGGAATCTTTAAAAGATATAGTAGTTGCACAACCTAAACCAGTAGATGCGCAACCTAAACCAGGAGGTGAACAACCTGAACAAGTCCAATTGGAGAGGAAAATATATCGACCCGATGAAATATTTACAACAACAACGTTGGGTGAAATTGAAAATACATCTACAGATGATGAACTAGCTAGATATGCGGTTGAAACGTTTAAAAAAAAGAAAGATATATAAAATCTAGTTTTGGTAAGCGTATAGAATTTGACCAATGGTACAAAAAAATGTGTTTAGGAAAACATGGTGGAACTACAACTTCACAAAAAGACTCTGATTTTGTCACATATGAAAAAAAAATACAAGAAGTATTAAAAGGTCTACCACCATATGAGGAACCTATTCCGGAGGAAATAGAAGTAAAAGCTGAAGCTGATCTCACGCAAGATATACCTGAAAAAAGAAAAACTGGTAGTGGTTATCGCGGTGGTGGTAATATACCCTGTTCAAGAAGTGTCCTCGATGATATATCGCGATTAGAAGTTCTTACTGGAGGAGTGCGAGCTGGAAATAATTCTCCGGAAATAATTAACGAGGCAACTGAAATTTGTCAACGGTTATTTCAAGGACATGTAATGGATATCGGACTATGTCGCAGTTTCATCGATGAACTTACCGATGATTATTACAGTGATTAGACATATAGCATTTAAATAAAATGATAGTACATCGTAGTATGAACAGAGCAAGACCTGTTTACGTTGTAAACTCAAGATTGCCGGTTTACAAACTCACTTACGGCAATGGACTTGGTGATATTGTCACTGGATTATTTACTAGAATTGCTCCAAAGTTGTTACCGGTTGGTAAAGAAATAGCGTCAAAAGCTATTGGGGTTTTCGGTGACCGAGCTGGTAAAGTTATCGGTGATAGCGCATTTGATATGTTAGGTACCGCGAAAGAAAAACTTATGTCATTGGCAAGAGGTGGAAATAGAAAATCCAAAAGAAATTTACAACTACAGTCTACGGAACAAATGCCATCTAAAATAGGTAGCGCGATTAATAAAATTGCAGTTGCACGGTTAAGAAAAATTGCTGGTTCAGGGTTGGCGCGGTTAAGCATTTAGATCAACTACGTTAATATAAAATGTTTCGGGATGAGATTAATGATGCTTTTAAAGTAAATGATCCCGTATCAAGGAATAATTCTATACGCGATTATCAGTATTTTTCATATCAAGCACAAAATCCAAACGTAAAGTCACAAATTGATCTTAGATTCGATGATACATCTAAATACTTCTTGCCGTGTGAAGCATTCATCGAAATAGATGGACAACTGCGGAACGGGAATAATACAGAGTATGCAGCCGCTGATAATCTTAAAGATATCCCAATTGGGTTTGTTAATAATGGTATAATGGCGTTATTTAGCAACGCCCGGTATTCGATTGGTTCTTCTAAAATAGAATCCATCGATAACGATGTCGATGTAGCGACAACAATTATAGGTTTAGCCAGATACTCTGATGATTTTATTAAATCTGCGGGTCATTCGATGATGTTTGCGAAGGATACTACCAATAGCGCTGAACATCGTCAATTTACGTTAAGACGACCGAAAATGCATACAGTTGCTGCTAATGATGCTGATGTTGAACCTGTTGTTGTGAGTGATAATCCTAATTACAACGCAGGATTTGCGTTACGAAAAAGGAACATTGACGCCGAGGGTAGATTTTCATGTACGATTCCGCTGTCACATATATTTGGATTTTGCCGAGATGTTCGGCGAGTAATATTTGGTTCTAGTCATACTGTAACGCTTACACGAAGATCAACTGATGAATATGCTCTTTGGCACGGTCCTGATCCTGTAACAGATGGTATTGTAACGCTGACAAAGTTAGCGTTGTGGATGCCAGTTATGACTCCATCGCTGACCGTTGAGACTCAGTTGCTGTCGTTTATGGACGAAGGAGGGAAATTGTTGATGAGTTGGGGTGAGGTTACAACAGCTACTACGTCTAGTCCAGGTCCTGGAGTTTTTACTTGGCAACTTGCGTTGACGAAAAATATTTCCGCTCCAAGACATGTTTTTTGTTGTATTACAACACACAAATAGAACTCAAAAGACAACTGCAGCAAATGACAGTCTACAATTACGATCTCATATGATATTTGATAAATTTAGCGTCAATGAAGTATCATTGCGGATAAGTAACCAACAAGAACCCGTGGAAAATTTTATCATCGATTACGAACATAATCAAATAGGACGAGTTTATCATCGATTGTGGTCGTTTATGGGTCGTGATCAAAATATCGATACTGGACTTCAAATATCACAGGTGGATTTTAAAGAATTATATCCGATTTATTACTTTTCGTTGCAACATCTTGATTTTTCTAAACACTCAACCGTTGATGTAAAATTTCAAGCTCGTGTTGGTCCTGCCCCTGACGGATTTAGAGCAGTTGCTGTTCTTGTCAGTGATATATCTATGATGCTTGAAGGTGGTGGTGGAAGAATGAGAGTCATTGATGCACCAGTGGAAAACCTGTAATTGAATTAATCGGTGTTATATAAAAATGTCGTATAACACTATTAATGTCACATTGACACCCGGTCAGATAAAGAAACTTCAATCGAGTTCAGCTAAAAAATGTGGAACTACGATTACGCTAAAACATAATCAAATGACCGGCGGATCAAATAAACTGTCGTTGACGAAAACACAGGTAATCATTTCAATAGCGCGCTCAAGGATAAAAAAGGAGTTCAGATTACGCTATCTGCAGCTGCAATAGCAAATATGATAAAAATTGGAGGATTTTTCCCATTGTTGGCTGCAATTCCAGGATTGATTTCATCGGCGGCTCCGGCACTTCTTGGGGCGTTAGGAACTGGTGCAGCTGGAGCACTTGCTTCTGGTGTTGTCAATAAGATAATGGGTAAAGGTCTAAAATCCACGAGAAAAAAAGGGAAAGGGATTCAGACTACCAGGAAGTCGATTCACGCGATATTACAAAACCAGTTAGTGAATGGAAAATCGAAGATTTTCAACAACGAAATTTCACCAGGATCATCTAAAGGATTTTTACCTGAGAAATTCGAAGAATTTCCAATGTCAAATTTTGATTTACTCGACGCAGTAAAAAAACTCCCAATAAAGCATTTCAGAGGTGTATTCATGAAAGATCAATTACCAGCAAAACCAACGATACCAGAAACTGGAATAATTAATCTAGATGATAACACTGGACCTGGAACTCATTGGGTTTGTTACGCGATATATCCAACGTCGATTATTTACTTTGACTCATATGGATTACCACCACCGATTGAATTTATCAAATATACTTCGATGATTTCAAAAAAAATCCCGAGAATGCAAAGGATTCCAATTTGGTATTCAACGTTACCAACGCAGACATTAACAGATCCTCCAATATGTTGTCGAGAAACTCTTAACGCGTTAATGGTTATCTCGGCAAATCCTAAATTACCTCACAAGGCCATCCACGAATAAACGATGATGAAATCATCAATGATGATTCATCGATGATTTTAACAAGGAAAAACGTGTATATATAACAATGGCAGATATTTTTGGAAGATCAGTAACACGTGTTCCTCAATCAGTTACTATCGCACAGGTAAATAAATAATCAACAAAGCTATCTCCGCGATAGCAAACTTAGATGAATTAAAAAAATTATCTGATCAAATAAGCGATAACACACAATTACAAAAAACCATCGATGACATTAAAGTAACTGCTGGTGATTCCGCCGCGGATACTAAAAAACTACGTGATCATTATAACGATCATATAACTAAGTTTGATCAGCTCAAACAGGATATCAGTGCCATTGAAACTCCAATTAATAATTTCTTTGGTGTCCCACCTACATACCCTGATTTACAGATCGCACACGTAAAAGCAACCGTTGATAATTTACCAAAATTACGAACTGATTTTGATTCTCATGTTGATCAGTTTACTAGTTTACGAAGAAATTTTAGAAAAGCTGATGACGCCATCGACAAGTTCTTCGGAAAGGATGCAAAACCGGATGATATTAAAACAACTCTCGGAAATATTATTACCAAACTCGATGAAATAACCGCGATTAATACCCTGTTAGGTGTTATTCGCGAAGATAGATCAATTTCAGATTTAATCGCGATTAATAAAAAATCCATCGAGGATCTTAGCGCGACCACAGATGCCATAATATCAGATGCAACAAGAATGATAGCAGCAGTTGAAAAAGTAAAAATTCCTCATCATGTAAAGCAGATTATCAACAACGTATACACGATTCAATACGGATCATATACGTGGACACCTACAAATAACATATTAAATATCACTGCAGCCGTAAAGGGAATTTATCGATTAACGTTAGTGACACCAACGCTATTTACGTTATCATCGTCGAGTTCATCTGGAGTCAATAATACGATATCAACAATCATCGACAAGGATATGATTGAACAATTCACGATTACATCCACTGATAATAATCTAGCTAGGGTTTCAATGTCATGGTATGTTGAATTTGTAGCTGATTTAAGTAAACAGTTAAACTAGAAGTGAAAATCTTATGGATTTTCCATCAAAGAATTGTTGACTGCGTTAATAGATAAAATGTCAACGATGTCATTGGCACCAACTGTATTTGAATACCGTTATAACACTGTCAAAGAATATCAAAATAAACTTGAAGCGTTAATCGCCGAGTATAAAACAAAAAAGAAAAAATACCAGCGTAGAATTACCATGTTAGATGTAACTGTTTACTCGGTATCAGGTGTAATTGCCGGCGCTGGAATAATACTATCTTCGGTGGCTATGATATCCCCTGTTGTTGTACCAATTTGTATATCCGCGGCTGCAACAATCGCAGGAGTATTCACCGGAATAACAAAAAAATATCATCGTGTTCTCAACAGAAATTACACGATTACGCTGTTAAACTTATTACTGCGTCAAACGCTGTTTCAGAATTATCAATGTTGATCTCGTCAGCGATTGATGATCAAATAATCACCGAAGAAGAGTTCTCGAAGATGGTCCGGTTGTATGATTCAACGATTTCAAAGTTGGAGCACAATAACAATAATGTCACAAGAAATCCTTCAACGAATAGCAACAAATACCGCCAACACAAAAACAAAATTGATCTCGGTGGTAACGAAAACACCAGAATTCAGCATTGAATTTAATCCTCCGTTGGCAGTATCTGCAATCGCGTTAACACAATTAAGATGCTATTATAGTTGGCCCAATGTAAGATCAGCACCGTTCAATGGCAAACCTCCCAACAACAGTTTCACGTTCACGTATAGAAAAACTAACCCGGATAAAACAAAATCCGAACCAGAAGCACATACGATACATTTACCAACTGGTGTATACGATATCGAAGATATCAATGACGCAATCATAGAATCAATCCAGGCAATCAAAGGACCAAATATCATCGAATACAAAGATGGCCCTGATAAATACCACATTGAGATAAAAGGACATGAGCCGCTGCTGTCAACGGTCATCGAAGTTAATTCACCTGACTACACTGTAGATATATACAACAGCTCAATTAGAACATTATTAGGTTATCCTGAGTTTATTCCGGGCACCGTAGATATAAAAGATCTACCACGTGAACCGTTGAAATCCGACTTTGTATCCACGGCGAAAAATTATCATGGTTATAGAAGTGATATAAGTGATCGTGATGACGTTAATACTATACCTAAACTTGTATATGATATAGAAAAATGGCATCGTAGTAATATATTTTTAAATAACCTTTTAGTCTGATTTTAATCGATTTTTAGGTTATTTAATAACCGCAATAAGTGAAATTCCCCCACGTCCTAATGATGTCATTAAATTCTATGAAGTCTGTAATCAAATTATTACCGATATGGAAATTTTAAATGAAACTATTATTTTTAATATTAATGCTGGTGCAAATTCTGGAAAAATAAGAACAGATTTTGCAGCGTATTATAAAATCCGCGTCGAAGATATCTCCGATTTTAAGTTTCCAGGATATAACGTATCATGGATGCAAGGAAAACTCAGCGACACCATCGATGAATTCTTCCCACGGATTCACCAGCAATGGCTTGATAGTCTTCCTGCACTTCATCCGAGATTACCAGAACCAACCCGGGCTGATTTTATTGATGATACACTACCAGCTGTTGATCCACGTTTAGATTATTCCGATGATGGCTTATTTCGTACAGTAACAGCCCCAGATGCAATAAAAGATTATCGTGTAATAATGAACGAACAGAGTTATGAATATATCAGAGATGGTCCAATCACATGGACATTTGAATCACCATCTACCGGGAAAAGTTTCACCGTGACATACAATACTTTATCCGCGAGATTCAACAAAATGAAACAATTATATCAAACTCATCAACAACAACTTCGAAATCTTTTTCAAGGATCTCTCGGAAATTATGTAAATTTTTCAACAGCAGTTACACGTAATTCAATCAAGCAACAACAACAACAATTAAATCAAATTATCGCTGATATAAATTTGTTTACGAAGACATTAATTGATACAATAACTAGTACTAATATTGGTTTTAGAGGATTATTTTTAATGCAATTTTTATCGTTGACAGTAAAAACTCTACCTGATTGGAAACCTCCAGGGTATGATGTACCAGCGATGAAAGCATCAACGAAAAAACTCATCAATGATTTCTTTCCTCAGATTCACGCGTTATGGTTTAAACTAATTCCACCAGAAGCAATTTTAACATCAACGAATTCAGTGTACCGCAACAACAAACACAGATCTCCCGGCAACGTTGATATATCATCTGTTATTGCAATACATGTTATTTGTGATGGTATCCTGGGAAGTTTCTCAGTTGACGTTTCAAAATCAAACAGCGCCAACCAAGGATATATCATGTACACGTTCTCTCCAGACGTATCACCAGGGAGTCTTATAGTGAAAAACCCACCTAATTTGACTTACTTGGAGCCCATTAATCCGTTCCTGTCCAGGATGAATTTTTCAATAACCGACCAAGAATTTAACCTAATTGACCTTCGCGGGGAAACACTACAAATAACGCTAGATGTGAAAAGTTCTTAAAGAACTTTCAGGTCCTAAAAGGACTTCAAAATCGTAAACGGTTTTCATGGTAAATTACTTTGTTAAATTGCTTTGCAATTTCCATTTCAGGTCGTAAATGAAAAATCTTTTTAGATTCGGAAATGGAAATGAAAAATCGAAGATTTGCACTTGCAATTTCACTTTTAGAATTTCAAAAACAATTTCAATAATGTATCAACACGTGCTAGTATCTATCCATGATAAAGAACTTCTTGTGGACGCTATAAGAGAGGTGTTCGGGGGTAACACAACAAGTGAATTTGAAAATCCAAAGGATTTTTACGTGGATATAGTCATTGAATTGCAAAGCAATTCCAATAACTTAGGCGAAAAATCCTTGTACGGAAATCAAAGGATTTCACCGGAGAAGTTTCTATTGACTGATTATCAAATGTTACAACTTCAGCAAAACGTTATAACCGTAGTACGATTAACCCGTGATCAAATAATGCAATACGCCCATTCATGCTTATCCGTGCAAAATCTAAAAAAAATTTTGAAAATTCTTTAATGAAAATCTTCGATTGGAAATTGCTGTGCAATTTCACCTACGGATTTCCCCATTCACGAGAAAAAAAAAGAAATCACTAAAAATTATCACCAACCCACTACATGAACTTTACACTTCCCTGTTGACATACTATAACAGGTATCACACAATACAATTATACTTGTTATTGTCCGACACAGGTTTACAAACTTTGTTCTAGTTGAGTGCGTTTTACCTGTACTAGGTTATACAACAAAGGAAGCTCTCTACATTAACGCTTTTAACTGTCTCACCTTACAATTGATAAGTTTTCTGTTCTCGTATTCAGAACTTAATTGTTGTCGTATATGTTCTACGATCTTACATAATGGTACAAATACATTAACATCTTCGGTATTAACTAAACTTTCACGTATAAATTTTTGTAATCGCTTAATGAAAAAATACTGCTTAGCGAGTACATATTTTCCATTGCGTGCTGCAAATTCAATATCGTCAAAATCGGTCATGATTTGATCACAATCTAACCCTGAACATAGTTTAATATTTTGAGTTTTGAGTTTGTTGATTTCAACAGTAATACATTTGATATTTTCAGAATTCATATATATGAAAAAGTATACTTGTTTAATTGAAATTGCAAATGAAATTCTGAAAGAATTTCCATTTACGATGGAAACTCTGAAAATTCTTTAGAGTTTTCACTCACAAAATGAATTCTGGACACGCTAAGGTGTTGGTCATCTTAGCATATCCAGAAGCTTAATGCGATTATAACGATTATGGATGACGACGGCACATTACAACCCCATTATCTAGTGTGGTAGGCGGTTGTATTATACATATACGACGGCACATCAACCCCATTATCTAGTGTGGTAGGCGGTTGTATTATACATATACGACGGCACATCAACCCCATGATCTTAGTGTGTAGGCGCTTGTATTATACATATACGACGGCACATCAACCCCATGATCTTAGTGTGTAGGATCATCTTGCAAGACGTGCAAACTTTGTGTCACCGTCGGTTTCAAGACTGGAACTAACGAACGAAAAGTCAATTTCAGAATATCTCAAACACCATGTCCTCGCTGTCCAGAAACTTCTCGGTACGCAGGATACATAGCTTACGAGTTGTTAGAGACTCTTGTTTGTTAATGGAGGTTCACAGTGACTTTCCCTTTGTAGAATGGGATATTTGGTTCCACTCTACCTTTTAAACTAATGTTGATACTGTCGACATACGACTTACTAACGGGTAGTGAGGTTATACAAATTTGAGGTGAAGTAATAGGTGTTTTTGCACCATCGCCATCATTGTTTGGGGCAGAATCCGCTTGGAAAGTAATGACTAGCAGTAAAAGTGCGATGTGTGTCCAACCACGCTGTATTTCACAACATCAGAGTACACGAAGATCAAATTTAATCGTTGATTCAGTACTTCAGAGTTGTCCTTTGACGAGGAATGAGACCTACGTCGACATCGTCCTTGACGTATCGTTAAAGTCAGAACGAATTAAGGAGGTGAAGTAGAAAATCATCCACTACTCACGTTTCTTGACAGATAGACCAGACGAAGTTGCCTGTCAAACTGAAACCGAATTGACTACCTCTTGCGACGTTAGAGACCGTACGGAACGAAATTAGAACCATGTTTCACGCAGGGGTCATTGAACTAGCCTAATCTGCATATAATTCACCGGTTGTTTTTGTACAAGAGAAAAATGGTGGTCTCCACTTTTGTGTCGACTTTATAAAATTAAACAGGATCACACATCTTTACAACGAACTTTTACCGGCTAGTGAGTACATCTGTGCCAGATTAACCAACGCCAAATATTTTCATTAAATAGACATGTCCAAAGGATATTGGCAAATTACAGTTCATACAGAAGACCATCCAAAACTTGCCTTTGCGACACCAGATGAGACATAGCAATGTGTAGTCATGCTTTTTGGTCCAGAATGAGCACAGTATTTTCACCCGAATGATAAGGAAACTACTAGAACCTTTAAGAGTGACTGGACTTTCAAATTTCATTGACGAGTTGTTATTGACTAAACTTACTTAGGAAGAATGCATGATCCTACTAAGAAAAGTTCTGGAACGACTAAGACGGGTAGGGCTCACAAGCCGACCCTCAAAATATCATATAGGATTTCTGAGACTGACTTATCTACGACACACACTCAGAGATGATAGAATATACCAGTCAATGATAAAGTCGACCACCATCAGAACACCGCACGTTCAACTACAAAATAAAACAGAAGTGCGTTCGTCCTTACGACTTTCAAGTTATTATCGTCAGCAAATTTAAGAGTGACTTGACAAAGAAGAGGGCTCAAACAAAGGTTATTTTGGACAGACGCGTATGAGAGAGAGCATTTCTGACTCTGACGGGTAGGTTGACGTCAGACGCCGTAGTTAGACTACGGATGTGACAAAGGGCTTTATCTCACGTCCTGATGCTTCTGACAGGGGTCCCGGTGGCAGTTTTACTGTCAGGAGCATGATGAAAACCTACTTCATGGCTGCTTACGGTATAAAAATGTTGTTGACAGCTGAGCGTAATTATTTGGTTACCGAAAGAGAATGCCTAGCGATTATATTTGGGATCTCTAAATTTCAGCGCTATCTGTATGAGCGAAAGTTTATTATGGAAACTGACTACCAGTCACTTGTTTTCTTTTGGCCCAAGCAAAAATTGTCATATGGTCGTTTAATGAGATGGTCATTATTTATTCAGGAATATCAAGTTTTGTTGTGTTACATTAAGGGAAGCACCAATGTAGGAGCAGATTGTCTGAGTAGACTAATTGATTGTGAGGTGAAGGGTCACCAAAGGACATTTAATCGATAACTTGGATGCACGGTCAATATTCGGAGAGCGAAATCTCTGATTGTTCTCATAACATGGGGGCAATGTGAAGTATCTAATTTTGAAGAAGCAGTGAACCTTACAGTTGAATGTGCTTAAGGATTTTATTACAATTACACCAGGGTAGTATTTGAGAAGGGTTATTTTGACCTTTATTCTTAGTTTGTTCCATTTCAGTGTTAAAACTTCAAAGGACCCAGTGTTCTGATTCAATGAAACGTGAAATAAGAATAATAAAAATAAGAATAAGAATTCTTTATTTCAGACTTCAAAGTCCATTACTCTAAATTAAAATATAGATATAAAGTAAAAAAAACAAATACACAGCAACATATTCCGAATCGGATTTGAGAAAGAGACAGTTGAACTTCCAATCAGTGTCAAATGGTCATTCTTCAAAGGAAAATGTTATATAACGTAGTTCAGAGATTCTGACTGATAAAGCAAATGTTTTCGTAGGACACTTTTTAAATACCACTGTTTATGATAGGTGTCTCTCTTGCGAGAAAGACAAGGTTTCGTTTCGGATGCATACGTTCTTAAGTTAACAACATTACTGAAACATTATTCCGAAGGCGAGGGGACTCTACAGTCCAGCGACGAAGTCCGATAAAAAGAAAGAAAATTGAAAAGTGTTGAGTGAGGTCTGAAAGGGGAAATTTGCGAATATAGGATGAAAACTAGGATGTCCAAGAAGGACGAGGCAGTGGGAAAGGGAAGACTAGAGAAAAAGGAACGTTGAAACACAGTCCATGGGAAGGTTATGTAATAGTAGTATATGGGGGCACTATAGGGTCTATGGAAAACCCAGTCAAAAAGTGCTTGGGGCACTATAGGGTCAAGATTTATAGGGTCAATGGAAAATCCAGTCAAAAACAGCTTGGGGCACTATAGGGTCAAAACAGCTTGGGGCACTATAGGGTCAAGGGAAATGGAAGAGGGTGGGCCTATATAGCGTCAAGGGAAATGGAACAGGGTGGGCCTATATAGCGTCAAGGGAAATGGAACAGGGTGGGCCTATATAGCGTCAAGGGAAATGGAACAGGGTGGGTCTATATAGGGACAAGGGAAAAAAAGGGTGGCAATTAAAGCTACTATCTTTTCGAGACCTATGAGGGGCCCTGAAAAGGGCCTTTTTGGATACTTCTTCTTCTTCTTTTATTTTCTGCCGTTGTTCCACCACCTTTTGATTTTACCAATAATTCCCTTTTTCTTCTTCTTTTCGTCCTCGGGAATCCAGTCAGGATGTCCCATAGCTCGAAACTTTTCCTGAACTCTCATCCATCTTAGATTGAGTAGATCAAAGTCCTCTTTCTTCTTTTTGTTCTTTTTTTCCTTTCTCTCCTTAGACCAGTTTTCTTTAATCTGGATCACCTGTTCTTCCATCACCATTCTCATCATTGCTTCTGCTTTCTTTAGCCTGTCTAGACCCCACTTCACATATTCCCACTCTATCAGATGTAATGTTTCTTCTAGAAAACACCTGACTTTGATGACATGATCAAGTGCCTGCTTCAAGTCCCCTATTCTTATATATTTTCTTTTAATACGTCTTCTTAATTTCTGGTCTTCCTCCTCTATCATACCTTCTAATAAATCTCTTGCTAATTTCAGTTGGCTTACAAAGCCATGGTTACTCTGAAATTCTTCCTCAAGTCTTTCCACTTGATATTCTGCATCAAGGATCCCAAACCAGCTGTCTCGGAGTTGGATAAACAATTCAAAATTCATCTTGATGTGTTCAAAATTGAATGGCTCCAAGGACCGACGATTGCGTATATATATCTTAAGCACGGACGTGAAAGTAAACACCCCCCTACATTCACTTTTCATATTATATACTATCCACAAACCATATCATTTACTATCCAACATCACACCATATACTAACCACACACACGGGGAAGCAGCCAAAATAAACCATACTATATACTATCCAAAATCACACCATATACTAACCACACACACGGGGAAGCAGCCAAAACAAACCATACTATATACTATCCAAAATCACACTATATACTATCCACACACACGGGGGAATCAAACAAAACACACCCAATCATTTACTATCCAAAATCACACCATATACTATCCACACACACGGGCGAAGCAGCCAAAACAAACCATACTATATACTATCCAAAATCACACCCTATACTAACCACACACACGGGGAAGCAGCCAAAACACACCCTATTATTTACCATCCCAAATCACACCATATACTATCCACACACACGGGGAAGCAGCCAAAATACACCCTATTATTTACTATCCAACATCACACCATATACCATCTAAATAGAGCCAGTGTTTATAATCACACTACTCCTCTCTCACACCCATTGGCAATTGACATAGTATTTCTTTTCTAGTTATTTGGGTAGCCCTGAGAAGGGCTGTTTTTAAAACTTCAAATTACACCTGGCTAATGCTGGCATCTCCCAGGTCTAGCCCCACACACACATCTCCTACTCCAATCATTTTCCCAATTCACTCTTGTGATTGGGAGCGCAGAGGGAGAATGATTGGCTTCACTATCCCAATCTTCCGTTTGAGGGATAGTGAAAGTCTCTTCATTTCTTCCTCTATTCCGCAACCGTGGATGAGATTGTGGTTGTTGCGGTTGAGGCTGTGGTTGTTGCGGTGGGGACTGTCCCTGTAGTGGACGAACTGGTTCTGGTGGTGAAGGTGTCCTCACCACGGGCTTGACTTTACTAGTCTGTCTCATCATGCGGTGAGGCAAGATTGGACTTTTCTTCTCCTCCTCTTCTTTCTTTTTTCTTTCCTCCTCTTCTTTTTCAATCCTAGTCTGTTCTACTATGGCCTCCATAGCCAGTTCGTCCAGGAGACGCCTAGCATTCTCCAAATGCATTTGAAGTTCTCTTAATTTCTGTACTCTATTCATCTTTGGTGTTGATGCGTCAACGATGGGTAGCCAGACTGACGAGTGTTTCTTTATATATAGCACAAGCGTGGACGTGATGGAAAACACCCCCTAGATCCAAAAAACTTACATTATTCCTATCATCACCAAAACACGCGGACTTAAAAGAAAACACTCACTCACTTTTTTACATGACTCATATCAATTATAAATTGAACAAGTTTTTTTTAAAAAACTTTGTGCTTATAGACGCACTTCAAAGAAAAGTAAAAAGAGACAGTGATTATAGACTCACTTCTAATTTTTTTCTAACTTCCTCACATACCATAAGCAAATTGAATGATTAATTCTTTTCGAGAATATTGGGTAGCCCTGAAAAGGGCTGTTTTTTGTGTGTACGAGGAAGGATGGCAATCTTTTATCGTCTAAGATTGCGTCCTCGTTTGGCTACACGATAGGGTCTGCTTCTTCGGAAAGAGAAAGAGAACTCTTTCGTGTCCACACGACAGTCAACAAAACTTCTGTCTGGGTCCTGCTGCTGTTGTTGCTGTTGCTGCTGCTGCTGCTGTTCTCTCTGCTCTCTCTGCTGCTTTTGAAGTCGATACTTCTCAGTCCATTCTTCTTTCTCTTTTTGAATTTCCTCTCTGAAGAGTTCTTTTATGAGGTCTTCCGTTACTTGTAGCATTCTTACATTCTCAATCTCTTCAGGCTTTGGCATCAGATTGTGTCTGATACGATGCAGAGTGACATAAGCTTCGTTCAGCTTAGCTAGTCTTGAGCACATCTTCGTAGTAGGATGAGTCAAACAATGGATGGCCAGACTGGAGACTACCCCTGCTTTATATGGTTCAAGCGCGGACGTGATGGAAAACACCCCTCTACGGTTTAGGGCTTGGAAACGTTAAGATAGTTTGATGTGAGGGATAGAAAGAAAAGTCAAAGAGCATTTATATGAATACAAATGTAAAACAAACGACAGACGCATTGGTTTTCAAAACACAACATTTTTATTCAAATAACAAACATTATTTCAAATAACAAACACAATTTTTTCAACTAACAAACATTATTTTCAAATAACAAACATTTTTTCAAATAACAAACATGTTTTTCTTTCATAACACTAATACATTATCTTTGACATGGTTGACAACGTTGTGAATTAAATTGAGATTTCCACTGTTGGAAGTCATTGGGCGATTGATGTACACTACGTTTCCTAGCTAAAGACAACAGATAGCCATAATGGTCACAAAACCATCGATCTACTTTGTCATCGTTTCGAGACGAATGACGATCAAAATAAGTCACTAAATGTTCTAAAGAATATCCAAGACTGCGATGATGCAGATAATAGATACAATATTGTCCACACACCATAGAATCTGTGCTTTGTAATTTCACATTATTGAATCGTGTCGTCTGGGCATTTCTTCTCATAAAGTCAATGATATCATCTTCGAAAGGGGGCAATCCATACGAATCAAAATACTCCGCACAACCCTCTTGAGGAAAGTAGACAGCTACCCAGTGAGTTCCTGGAAGATGACTGTCATCTGTGTTGATGACATAAGCTTGATTCTCTTGAGGTTTGCGATGAGGTAGTTCATCTTTAGCACACACGACAGGATTCCAAGAAGCAGTGTACGAACTACGGTTCAAAAGATAATAAAGTTCCCAGGTATCCATTTGTTTCTTGTGTAGCCTTGTTTTTTTCTCTCCTTTCTTCACAGGTGATGATAAGTCATCAATTCAATCCAGACCTTTTGCTTGAAACGGTCTGACAAGTAACTGATGGTTTGCTTCGTCTCTTTACTCTGTGCCAAGAGAGCTTCGATGCGATCAATTTCTCGAGCAAACAATGGAGGAGAGGAATGATCACGTAAGCCTTTATACCACTGAAGTAACACGTCTTCTTCGGAGATGAGACTCCATGCTTCGTTCAGATAATCGTCCAATTTTTCTTCTTGACTCATCATCATACATTTATCGTGTTGAATTTGACTGGGATGATCGATTTGACATCCATAACAATCTTTTTTAATCATGTCCCTCATTTTATCTTCCAAGTGTTGTGCAAAACAAGCCACTAACTGTTGTTCCTGTTCTGGCCATCTGGATTGCATGATCACTACTTCTTCTTTTTGGTCTTGGGGATCTGCTTTTTCTGTAACCTCCCATTCCATGGATTCTCCACTATTCAAAGAAGGACAAGGGTCTTCCATAGTGTCTAATAGTCTAGAATGACTTCTCTCAAACTGTTGATTTCTATGGTATTATCGAATTCGGCATACAGAATGACATTCACCGTTTCGGTAAGAGCTGGTGAAAACTGAAGTTCCACACGCAGTTGCCCAGATTTTATAGGGTGGAAATGTCCCTCGTCACTGCCTTGGTCTGGAGTGAAATCAAAAGCCCACAAAGCGTAACCTCCTGCATAATCTTCGTAGGAAATACCGTGACTGGTGTTGGTTCCTAACTGTCCTGTGGCTTTGTACAGTGACAAGTACGACCTCAAGTAATTCTTCGCGGCAAACTTGGGTTCGAAAGGTCGGGTACACAAAGTTTTGCCATCGCGACTGACTTCTATTTTGGTTACTCCGCAGTGCTTAAACTGGAAAGGATTTTTAGTGTGGTCCACATTGAAGGCTGCATTGCTGACGATACCAATGAATAAACGTTTGGGTAACTGTCCTTGGAACAGATGATCTTCGATCTTGGATCTTAGCTCCTTGGCAATGGTGAACGTTTTGACTTCCACGCGTCGTATCGGATACTTGGCTGTCGTTCTGCTCAAAGTGTGACTGATGTCATTTCCCACTTTAGGTAACACTTCCACACGACGCACGTATAACCTGGCTTCTTCGATGATGGTTTTGTATTCGTTGGCATGAGCCATCAAATGGAAAGCAGCACTGCTACGATTCAGTCTCAAGCGAATATCTACTCCGTTCAGCAAATACTTCTCTTGAAACCACATGTCCAAATGCAAACGATCGAACAGTTCTAAACTACGTTCTACAATTTTCTTATGACGCTCGATAAAACCCTCATTGTAGGGATTGTCGCCTTCTGCGGCTGTGGCTGTGTCGTTAAACTTATTTGCGGTGTCAGGTTTCCATACCACGCAAGCATCTAGATGAGTGTTCTTGGCTTCTTTTCCGTACGTCAAGAGATTTTCGAGGTACGCTCGGTAAGGGTAAGTATCCATGCTACTGCTGACCAGTTTGTTATTCATGTACAAATCCACTTCGCTGAACAAGGAATGCATGAAATTGTTGACGGGAGCTACTTTGTTCGCGTCTTCTACAGCGGCGTTGTCAGCCAATTTGGCCACTTTCACTTTCAAATACAAGTAACTGTTATTGAGATCGATGTAATCTTCGGGTTGTCCTTTGATTTCAAACTCGATGGGAGCTGAATCTGTCAAAGAGGAGACGGGATGAAATTCAACCCATTGGGCTTCTTGCATGGTCATCATTGTGGGTGGCATGGCAAAGAGATCTAGTTCCGACTTGGAACAGGCACAAGATTCTTGGTGCATCATTTTTTTCTCTCAGTCTCTATGTGTTTTTACTTTTAATAATCAAAAATGTCTAAGTCTCGAGAGGTTCTTTTTTTCTTCGTCTTTCTCATTTTAGAGGTACGGAGACTTTTGAAATTGTGCCTTCGTCGTCGCTTTCTACCTTGTCCTTGCTGTGTCGTCAGGGAAGCAGGAATGTCAGACTCGGTACCGTTCAGGGCATTTATAGGACTTTCTCGTCGACCCAAAATCTCTTTACCCGTTTGAAGTAAGACATTTTTACCTGCTCTCAAAAAAGCTTCTTTGGGGTTTTGTTTGTCAATGAGAACATTGTGGAGAAAATCTTTGCCGTGAGTCAATGCGGCATCTTTTAAGGCGTGCAATCCTCGTGTCACCATCGGTTTCAAAACAGGGACCACGGAACGAAAGCCTGATTTAAACATATCTCCTAAACCATGTCCTCGTTGTCGAGTGACTCCTTGGTACACAGGATACATCACTTTTTCAGTTGTTCGAGAATCGTTTTTGAAAATGGAGTTTCACTGTGACTTTCCCTTTGGTAAATGGAATATTTTGACCTAGTTCTCCTTTTATAGAAATGTTGACACTGTCGAAATACGACTTACTGACGGGTAAATAATGAGGATGTACAAATTCACGGTGAACGTGATTGGTATTTCCACCTTCCTCTTTATCGGTAGTGCCAGAATCCACTTTCAAAGGAATGACACGCAGTAACGGTGCAGAGGTGTGTCCTACCACGTTGTACTCTGCCACATCGGAGTACACAAACATCAAGTTGAGACCTTGGTTCAATTCTATAGGGAATTTAAAAAAATTTTCAATCTCCATGTTAGTGGTTATGGGTTGTAATATTTGCTTTTTGTTCCTGACCATCTCGACGTCTCCACCTAAAATATCAAACAATTCAGGACAAAAAGTAATGCCTATCATTTTGTCCTCTGAAAATGTCATCAGGAGTCGACGAGACACTGAATAGTACTCAATGGTCACACTTTTTGGGTTTTTTGAGTTTGCAAAGGACTCCATGGCTTTACCAAACACAACATTGAACCTGGTTACAATCGTAGTCACTAAATGTTGACCACTAAGATAATAACCTGGAGGAATGACGAACTTATGAGTGGACAGAACACCACTAGTTTTGGGTCCATCTGATTTCTTTTCGCCACCTTTACCTCGTGCGTCTAAGGCTTTTTGCAATTGCTCGTCATACACTTCAACTGTAAAAGTGTTTTGATTTTCGACGATGTTTTTGATTTGTGTCGGGTGTATTATTTCCACTAAAGCCACTTCCCAATGACCATCTTGATCCAAATGCATGGCTTGAGGTAATTTAGCCGTGTAACAGCACAACGTGTTCTTAGGAAACACCTCCATGGAACTGTCACTGGGTAACGTTAAGTAAAATTGGTTAATAGTGTTGTTCATAATTCCAATGTTGTTCTGTCCGAGGAGTCACTCGAGGTTAAAGGAGTGTCTAAAAGAGGATTGTGATTGGAAGGGTGACTGTCAGGAGAAGGACTAACGTTGGACGCAAGGCTCCCAATAGTGTTATTGTTGTTCCCGTTGTAAGAGTATTTCAGGGAAGGATTGGGAAGAAGATATCCGATGCAACTGCTGAGTAAAATGGTCCACAATTGTTTGTCTCCTTGTTGCAAACTCAAATTAGCAATGGCTGCACCGATAACACAATACACCACAAAGATTTGACAGAAAAAAACGATTTGGGTTTTAGGGACACGTTCTCCACACCACACCCACAAGGGTTGCTTTTGTAAATCTTGCAGAGATGACGTGGGTGAAGGAGTAGTCACTGTGGTTGCTGAAGCTGTATTGAAGGGCATGATGGTCACTTCTTTTTATAGTCGATGACTTGGGCAGCGTCAATCCAAGAATCAAAACTAGGAGGATATCCTTTCCAACGTACTTTGACTTCTTTGACACGACGTTTTCCTACTTTACGGGTTCTTCGTTCGAGAATGCTTTCAATGTCGTACACGTCGTCTTCTTTTTTGGTGACACGTTGTAACTCAGGCAAGTAAAACGTTCCTTTTAATACTTCTCCGTTCATGTCTTCCAATTTATAGACGGCAGGATGACGGCCACGCACTCGTTCAGTAACACGAAACAATTCGGTGGTCCAATTGGGTAAGTAACCTTTGTCGAAAGTGCGTTTGGTTTTACCAATGCGTACCCAATCTCCCGGGGTTAACACTTCTCTACCTTTCTTGGGGTCAGCCCTCGTTCGGGACGTACCAAACAGACGCTCAAAAACAGTCACTTCGTTGTCGGGTGTCACCTCTTGTGGGTCACGTCCAATGCTTCTATGGTAAGATTGATTGTAGGCTTGGACTAAGTGCGGTAAGACGTCGATGTACTTGAGAGTGTGTTGATGCGTAAAATATTTCCACATGCGTTCTTTCAAGGTACGTTGAAAACGTTCCACGATACTGGCTTTGGTTTCAGGATTTTCGGTGGTGAAAAAATGAATGTCACGTTTCTTTAATTCTCGTTGGAAAGCTTGGTTTAGAAATTCGGTGCCTTTGTCGGTTTGCCATCGAAGAGGGTGACGACCACTTTGTTTCAACACCAGTTGCAAAGCTCGTACTAACTCTCCGCTCGATTTGGATGTCAATGGTACGACCCAGGCAAATTTAGAAAAGACGTCGATGACACAAAACAAATATTTGTAGCCACGATTGTAGGTGGCTAAATGAGAGACATCGGCTAAATCGGCTTGCCATTGATGATCGATGCCTTCCACTTGAGTGCGACTTCTGTGAAATTTTCGTCGAATGGGTTTGTGTAAAGTGTACGTCGCTTGTTCTTGTAACCATCGTTGTACTTCAGGTAAACGGAGCTTTTTCAAGCGAGTTTTTGCAGCACGATACAATTTCTGAATGCCTCCGTAACCTGCAGGGTGAGCTGGATCGTAATAAATGCTGGCTAAGACCTTCTCCATGGTTTAGGTTAATAAGTGACCCACTCTTCGAGGATATTGCTTTGGGTGGGACGAAATGGGGGTTGTTTGGAAACGGTTTTACGTGTCCGATGTGCCACAGGAGTTGACGTCGAGGGTACTGGTGGTGGTGGTGGTAGTGGTGGCGGAGGTAATGAGATAGCTTTGGTCTTCTTTTCTTTTCTCACCTCTGGTTTCCTTTCTTTCTTTTTCACTTCTGTTGAAGTAGGAGTAGCCATCATCTTTTTAACCCAAGTTTTGAGTTCTTCTCGTTGGGGCGTGGGGGAAGGGGTCAATAAGGAAGCGGCAATCTTACTCGGAATGGGAGTAGCAGTGGGTGTTTGAAAGAGATCATGGGGTTCTTTTTCTTCCTTGGGTAATGGTGGGGTGACGTCTGTTTTGGTTACTGTAGAGGGTAAAGGCGACGGATTATTCATTAGTGCCTTCAAATCGGACAGTGTGGGTAGAGCTGTTTGTTCCACAGCTTTTCGATGAAAGAGTTGTAGTCGTTGCAGAAGTTGACCGTACTTTTGCGATTTTTCGGTTTCGGACAAATCGTGGCGATGCATCAAGGATTGCAATTCGTGTTGTAATTGGGACATCTCGTTCAAATCAGGATTGGGTGGTAAATGGGGGGTACGTTGTTCTTGCCAACGATGGTATTCCATCCATCGTTTGTAAGGAACCAAAGTCAGTTTTCGTCCTTCCATGGGCTTCCAAAGGTTACATCTGAGATCGTGGTGCTCCATGGATCCCTTTTATCTTCTGGAAGGATCAACTTTGGGGGACCCCTCGTTGCAACCCCATTATCATACCTGGCAATAAACTTGCGCCGGCTTTTGCTAATCCTGTCAACATAGGAATAAGAAAGGGAAAAAATCCTCCGCGTTGCACCAACATCTTTTTCTTTTGACGAATGGATATTTTCTTTTGAACCATTTGACGAAGAACGTGTCGATGTTTGGCTAAGCATTTTTTCTGGTGTGGAGACAAAGGTATCGTGCCTTTCAAGACATTCAAACAACATTCGCACACGGTATCGATGACATCTTTGGAGGCCGCTTTAATGATTTGTTTTCGCATGAGTGGAGAGGCTTTGGACAGGACAGACAACACGTCTCCGTGTTTGGCTAAACGAGGAGGTAGTCCTTTCCTTTTCTTTCCCTTGGGGAGTGAATGTTTTCTGCGAGGTGACATCTTTGCTTGTTCGTTTCACAATATCACTGGTGTCAATGACTTGGTACACACCCTCTTTTATTTACTACCGCTTCGTCAAAAAGGTAACAATGTGTTTCCCAAAATTGTCAAAGGATCCTCCTTTTTGGTGACTCTTCTTTTTCTTTAAAGGACTACGTCTTTGAAAGGGATGACGTCGATGTTTGGTTTTTAAGCCTTTGGTACGATGACGAGATTCTCTTTTTCCAGCTCCTTTTTGGGCAGCAGAAAATCGAGGGTAGTGATGGTGTGCACGTTTTTGAGGAGTCATTCTTGAGTGTTCAGTAGTGGTACAGAAAAAATACTGATTGACGTCGTGGTCTTCAAGTCATGTTTTTATACTGGAATGCGTCGCCACTGATTATCTTTGCGTCGTATCAACTTCATCGCAGGTAACACACGTCGTGAAGGGGTTCGCAACGGACTCAATCGGGACAGTTCTTGTTTGGACAAATCTAGTAAACTCTTTAACATACCAGATCTTTCTTGGACTTTCACTTTAGGGGCAGGTACTTTGTGAGCAGCTGCTACTGCAGCTAATGTGGACGAGGGTGTCACCGGTGGAGGAGACGTTTTGGGAGACGCAGATTTCCAATGTTTCATCAAATTAGGAAAAACGGGTGTCAAATTGGGTTTGGCTAGAATCACCCGCAACGGAGAAGTGACAGCCCCTGAGGCTACTGGTAACGTAGTCCCTGCCAAACGTCCTTGTAGATCTTTTCTTACAGGTCGTGGTTGACGAAGGTAAGGTTGTGTCCTGGCCGAAGTGCCTTTCTTGCGGGTGACCGCTTTTGTCTGTGGACTTTTCTTTTTCTGTGTTTTGGTCTTGGCACCCTTGTTCTTTTTCTTAGGGGTTTGTTTGACTTTTTTTGTTTTCTTCTTGGGGTGAACTTTGGAAGCATTGGGATCCCATTTTAAAAGGGAACGAATGATGACACCTCCTAGAGAACCACTACCTCCAGGTTTCAATATGATTTGCTTTTTGGTGTGAGAGTCAATGCGAGGATTGGCCAGTTGCGTCAAGGCTACTTTGTTTCTGTCAAAAAAGCGTTTGGTTTGATGTGGAATGTGAATGATGCCTTGCAGTATTTGACGTGCTGTCACCGTAAACCATCCTAAGACTTCTTTGAGACTGGCTTCTAAGACGTGAGCACGTATTTGTGGATTTTTTTCGCGACTGATGCCGTACAAGGCACGAATCAATTTGATGGGAAGATGAGACTGAAGGGACGTCATGTTGACGATGTATGAGACAAGGTCAAAGTAACCCAAGGTTTTTATAGATTTTTTAGTGGTTCATATGGTTATGTCGACGACGAGGACGTGTACACGACAGGTCCTCCGTCTTGACACCAGTCGTGAAACAAATCGGTACGAAATCGCAAATAATCAGGGGTAGTGGGTTTTAAATCCACGAGTAAATAGGCGTGTGGCGTTTGAGTGGCATCATCGTACGCATGAGTTAGCCAAGGTGTTCCTAACTGTTTGGCTAAAACTTGCACTTGTGATTTATCTCGAGGACTTTTAAACAAGACCACGTAATGAGCATTAAGACTAATGGTACGATGGGCTTTACTTTGTTGAAATGAATTTTGTGTAATGTAAATGACACTGGCATTACAATGATGCCCTTTACGTGTAAACCACAGTTTAATTTCTTCTTCGTCTTCTCCTAACATGTCGTCAAAAATGACCCAATGAGTTTGACTAGGGTCAGACACGATCCCTTCGTCTTCTTTAGGAATGCCTGCTACAAACACAATGGAATCACCTTGACTTTCTTGCAAGAGGCTGTATGCCGATTGCCACTCTTTGTAACACCACACGATGCGTTGAGGTGGACGATCGATCAAATGATGTTTATGTTCGATCAAACGTTTGACAAATTCGGTTTTGCCTGAACCGCTCGGTCCAGCAATTAACATGTTAAAAGGATGACGAAGATACAAGGCTTTCCAACTAGCAGAATCTAAGTGTTCGTCAATGACTTTGAATGTGGAGGAGGAGGAAGGAGTAGTAGAAAGAGTAGAGTGAGCCATAGTCGTGTAGTGGTATGATACGATTGACACAAAAACAGACTAGACAAGAGGTTTTTATACTTTTTTCAAGACACGTTTATTTGAATGCATGTTTAAATTTGAACAACACGAAAACATAAAAGCCAAATGGATAAATACAGGGATAAAATACATAGGCAAACGATCAAAGTGGCAAATAAACAACTCCCTGTACAAAATGGTTTGGGTAACGAAGGTGTCCTAGAGGTAGTATGTAATGTTCTTATAGTCTCTACAGGGGGTACAGTCACATAGGTGTCTTCTCGAAAGGGCCTTTGTGGGGGAATGTCCATGACAGTTCTGTCTTGAACAGAAGGATTGTCTTGGGTGATAGATTCTTTTTCTTCTTCTTCTTCTGGTACTGTTACTAACACAGGATTAAAAGTGACTTTTTTCACACGACGATGAATTTTAGGAACACAACGCTTGGGCATAATGGGATGCTTCGTTTGTCCAAGCCTCAAAATCCCAACTTTTCCAGTGACGTACATCTGTCCAATGAGGGTGTAAATCACAAGCTACACACACATCTTCGTACACTGCTTCCGTACGTAAAAGTTGACGAATCTTTTTTTCTTGGAAAGGTCGAGACGTATCCAGATGAAAACGTAAGGCTTTGAACAGAATAAGTCTCTCGTGGACATTTAAAGGAGTCACCATACTGTCTTATTTTTTTTTTTGATAGGTAGTGTTCGTAAAGTGTCCACAAGGAATCGGCAGGTAAACGAAATCCCAGAAAGCAAGTCACTAAAACACACACTACACGTCGACCCCAATTCATAGGGTATAGTTCTTGTAATAAGTGTTCGTAATCTTTCACCGTGTGAATCTTCTCATTGATATCCTTCCACGGAATCTGTTGGATCACAACTGATAAAGGTTGAGGCATGGTTGTTCTCTTTTATACTTCTTTAGGTCGAAGATCATCAGTGTAGATTCAACCCAGAATTAAACACAGAATTAAATTTGCTCAAAAAGCGAAAGTGATTAATATAACGTGTAATTTCGTCCCACTGCCATTCAGGGTAACGGTTAAGAAGGATCAAAGTATCTTCAGATGTAAACGTACTAAATTGGAAACGGAGCAAAAAAATACCCTTGATCCAAAGAAATCTAACACGTTGGTTAATTTTTGTCACTTTCCTCTTGTGAATTTCACGACACAAAAGTTCTACAGTCACCCATTGAGATTTTTCTTTAGCAAGGCCTTGCCAAACGTCCTTGTAGATCTTCTCTTTCAATTCGTGTGGTAATCCTTGAATATTATGTTTTAGAGAGGGTTTATATACTGGTCTAGGCGTGTTACACGACATGGAACAGTAGTGTCACTTCCAATCACTAGGTCCTACTAAAGGTAGGTATTGACAATTCGGAGACCATCGAGCATGTTCCAGGTAAGCGGAATCTTTATGTTCCCACTCGTAAATGGATACACCACAACTGAAACACTTGACTTTATCCCCTTCGCCCAAGTAGAAAAATCCAGCTCTGGCTAATTCTTCAGGAGTTGGTCCAGGCAGATATTTTGGCCATTTATCTTTGAAGGTTTGGAATCGACTTTTGAAATGACAGTATTCAGGCAAACTCGTCGGGAACGAATATTCGACTCTCCTCACTTCTGTTCGATGCAGGTACGGTGAAATTCCTAGGAGTCCACGATAACGTGTCGCACCGCTTTCGCATCCCTCAGGTTTGACACGCACAGCATCACTTTCCAGGGTAGATATAGGGGTAGTAGTCATAGCAAAGTTCCCACGATATCCTGCTGAATCGCTAATGTCACAGCGCCTGGCATCTCTGCAATCGTACGGTTCACCATCGCCCTCTGTAACGCAATTACAGTGCATACCGCAAGGACACTTACAGTTTCCTTCCGGACAACTTCCGTTGCAATGCATGGGTCTTATCCATCCAGTACTTTTCACACTCGGGGAAGGTACATTTGTTTTACAATCCCCAAATTTGAATGATGTCTGTTTAAATGGATTCATCTTCTTGTCGCTGTGCCGTTGTAGTGACAAATGAACTATTGATCGTGGACGATGTCCCTTTTTATATGCTGCCCAATTTCGACGTGACCGTACGGGAGAGTGAAGTGATTGGGAAGTCGTACTCTTTTTTGGTACACGATTTGATATACTTTTTCCAAAGGTCGGCTAACGATTTGGTGTGTAGGTAAACGGACAATCTTGTGCGGTTCGTGGGTAGTCACTTGAAACGTTTCATCCTGTCCCGACTGTAAGGCTTCTTGTAGCACGTTAAAGTTCACCACTCGACTGGTGCGATAATTGAGAGTCAATCCTTTCACTTTACATTCGGTGTGCATTTCTCCTTGTGGGTCTCGGTATTCGTAGCCGTAATTTTTAGGACCGCCACTTGCAAAACATAGAATCTTGTCGTTGGGATGTTCATCGGTCCAGGCTCCTAAACGGTCTCCTTCCATGACAGGGTTACACTGGTTCGGTCGGTGAATGTAGATGCAACTGTCCGTGTCAAAATACAACACACGATCTCCTAACAGTTCTAACACTTCGTACAATTTTAAACGAGCGTGGGCTGTCACGTAAGCCGCAATGATAACATTTCCAAATTTGTCGGCTTCTACAAAGTCTAGTTCTTCTTCGTAATTGACTAAGATCAAGTCCTCACGAATGACGTCCACGTGTTTCATGACTTTGGTTGGGTCGTGAATCATCTGGAAGTAGCGGGAAGGTTCGGACAAATACTCCGTCTTGGGTAAAGAGGGTCGTTGTGCCATTTTTCCCCACAAGCAATTGAGCATCACTTTGGCAAACGATCGCCTTCCTTCATTTTTCTCTATGTGATCTAAAGTGATGCCTTCCTGCTCCCTATATTTTTCTTTGAATATCTTTTGGTCTTCGGGAGTGTGACACCAGGAAGGATAACCACTAGCTTCTTGTTTTAGTTTTAAAAAGGCATCCACGTAGTCTGCAAAAATACCTTTCTGTGTCTCGTCGCCCTTGCGGTATTGTTGTGTCTTGGGAAAGTGGTAAATTTCGTACACTTCTAACAGTTGGTATCCCAGGTCCAGAGCTTTAAACAATTCCACGCTCACCCACGTTCCTGTTAAGGCGCGTTCTTCCTGGGTGTGCTGACAAGGTTGGTCTTGGATGCACATTTCGGCACAAGTGCGACACAAAGGAAACATCAGTTTTCCTTGGCAATGGTGAGGTAAAACGGGATGGTACAAGTCTGTGGGAGGTAAGACTTTACACTTGATCAATCCTTCGTACTGACGAATGTGGTCCAGGTCAATGTGTTCTGTCATCAATTCTGGATGCCCTACGGGAAAGTGACAATATTTGCACACGTAAGGATACAACGAACACACGTCCAAGTATTTGATTTCTTCTCCTTTCTCTTCGTCCGCCTGGTACAGCAAACAAGTGGCATTCGTCCGTCCTCCGTACAAACTATCCCGAGGGTTCAGGGGGTCCACCCACTTGTAACTTTCTACGATGCGTTTAAACTCGGGATCGGTTTTCAAACGCAGATCGTACTCGTGTTCCCACATTTCCACTACCTGGTATCCTTGCTGTTCTAACTTCAAACGTCGTTGACACGTGGTCTGGTACAAGTCTTCCATGGTTCGTTGTAAAAACTGATTTTTGGTGTTACGCTGAGGGTAGCATAGGGGACATCCGTGAAATAAACATCCGTTAAACTCGTACATGATCTGAGGGTTTTCTAAGTCCCAGCCATCCACTGAATACGTTCCGATGGTCTTTTCGCCTCCTCCGTTGCGAGCGTGTTGGATCCATTTGTCTTCCTTGTCGCACAAGTAATGGAGCCAGCGTAGGGCTTTGACCGAGTATTGACGTTTGACAAAATTTGTCGTTTGAGGACTGATGACCGCTAGAGTATTTTCGGGCATGAAGCGTTTTCGGTACACTAAAGAACATGCTTTGGCAATGGTACAAGCTTCTTTCAAAGGATCGATCCCTCCGTATTCCATGAACAATTCTCGAAATTTTCCACAGCAGCGTCGTAAAATGTCCACGTCAGATCGACAGTACTTTAACATTTCTTCTTGAAAGTCAAAGGGGTTCGAGGCGTGAGTCTGGTACCAAGCATGGAAAGCTTCTCGTTGTTCGGTGCGCATGTTGTCGGGGTCGTAGTCGTCAACCTCAGGCAAATGGGGTAGAATGGCATGTTGATTGGCTTCGGTATTAAAAAAGTGTGGAAAATAACCTTTGGCCATTTCTGTCATTCCAAACGTTTTAGGCATGCGACTCAAAGGCATGGCCAAGTAACACATCGAATCTTTAAACTGTACTTGTCCTACTTGCATAGAAATGATTTTGGCTCCGTTCAAAGTCACTTTAGGACGTTCGGTACTTTGTTCCGCATAGTATCTGAGCAGAAATTGCCCATCGTATCCCGAGAAATTGTGAGCCATGACCGTGGCATGGCGATGACACTCTCCGTAACGTTCGATGTCTTCTGGACTCCACGTTTCGTCAATGGGGTTTAGGATCCATTGGGCAAAATCGGCTAGTGTATTTGACCCTCGAAAGATTTTTTCACGTCCTCCAGGAATCTTGCTGCAGTAAGAGCAATGACTAAAGATAGGTTCTTGGATGCACTTCTCGCACGCACGGTGAGCCACGCAGAAATTAGGAATGTGAATACCAGTTTCTTGCATGCATTCGAAATCAAAAAAGATAAAATTCCCTTTCTTCTGGGTATCTTCTGGTTGGGGTTGGTATTTTTGAATGAAGCATTCGTGTTCCAAATCCACGATTTGGTGACAAATGTGACATCGTTTCTTACCTCGACAAACGTGAAACTTGGCACTATTGTTACGTATGACTTGTCCACAAGTAGGGCACAATCTGAGGAGTTGACAAGTATTTTTCTGCTGTGAACCTTGCATCTTCAAATGTTGTTGGTAACAGGTAAGACTGACAAAAGTGCGCTGACACACAGGGCAATGCACTCTTACTTGTCCTTTGTCCAGACAAGGTTGAGAGGCCAAACATCCCTCACATTTCGATCCACAATGCTTGTGTTGTTCTCGATTGTTATAACCATAGTCACATTTTTCACAGTAGTAACTGAATTTCAGAAATCCAGTGATACTGGTAATGGTATCAAAATGACCATCGTGATGATAGACGTGAATGTATTTTCCGTCTTTGAAATCGTGGCCTCGAAACAAAAGAGGACCACGCACTTCTTGAGGGTGTACTTTCAAAGTGTAACGTGGAGCCAAGACGTCTTGCAATTGTTGCATTTCTGGAATACCACAAGGGGTGTCTTTGGATATCCCCGCTTGCTGTAACAGGAGTTCTGCTTCACTTCGTTGTTTGGCTCGGTCCGATTGTCGAATAGTTTCCCAGGCTCTTTTCCATTCTATCGTCTCGTTCTTGTTGACATACGTTCGTCCCACGACGATGGCACGGGCTAAACACATCTGGTCTTGAGAATTGTTAATTCGGACGAGGCTTCGCTTCATGTTACGAAGGCTGTCCACCAATAACACTTTTTTGCGTCCGGTCCCCTCAGGAAGAGACACGTGGGTCATGAACAGTGTGGCTTTTCCATCGGTGATGTGAAACTTGTCGTTGGATTGTTGCACATGTTGAATTTTGTCAATGACTTTGGAAGGTGTTAATTGTGATGGGCTAGTAAACTCGATCCAAACGGGAGACTTTAAATTATCGTGATGAATAGAAAGTCTCAAGCGATCGTCTTCTTTGGCTTGACATTGCTGTTTCAATGCAGTTAACACAGAATCCCACACCTCGGTAATGAACCCTTCTGTATTCTCCAAAGGTACATTGGCCTTGAAATCTTTAAACTTTACGGCATACGTGTAAGCCGTTGTTCTAAATTTTCGAGAGGAACGCTTTTCCGTCTCTCGAATGTGATAGTAATTTTCAGGGTTTACTAAGGGTGGTGCACTTTGCTTGGACGTCGATTGCTTAGGTGTAGATTCGGGCTCACTCATGTCATCTTCAAAATCACTGGCATGAATTTGAGCCAAGACTTCAGCTACTGTGCTAGGCGATACATTACGTTTCTGTCTCTTACTGTTTTCTCCTTTCTCCACAACATGATGTGGTCTTTTCATCTTGTCTGCAAAAAGTCAAATGACTACCTTTTAAAGACCATAACCCCTATATATTCATGTTCGATCCGTGCATATATAAAGGGTTAGTGTCTAACCTTTCAGTATTCATTTCACTCTCACATTGACCAGAACGATGAAAGAACCTACAGAAGTGGAACTTCTCATTAGAGCTTTACGTGGGGTCATACGAAAGTTTTCGTCAGACCAGCCGACAACCTACTCTTCTTCCTATCGAGATAAAAGTCAAGATACTTGCTATATCTGTAAGAAGAAAGGACATTGGGCTACAGAATGTTCAGATCGTGACAAAAATAAAAAAGGTACCAATAGAGACAAAAGTCAAGATACCTGTTATTATTGTAAAGAGAAAGGACATTGGTCTCCAAACTGCCCTAAGAAACAACAGGAGCAGGAGGAGGAGGAGGAGGCGAAGGAGGAGGAGGAGGAGGAAAGAAATTCTGAACAGGAGGAGGAAGAGGTACCCTCCCCCAAGGAAGAACCCCGACACGTTCACAAAGACAAGAAAAGAAGACGAAACGAAAGTGAAGAGGAAGAAGAAAAAGAAAAACGTGTGGCAGTAAAGAAAATGAAAAAACAGAAAGAGTGAAACAGAAGAAAACCTATGAACTTTTTAAAAATGGTATTGTGTTATGTTATGTTATGATATTGAATTGTAACGTTTGTACTAGAATACACCAGAGAGAAAAAAAACGTAAGCGTCTCTTGGTTTTGATTTGATAGTATAATTACCTACACTCACACATTCATTCACTCACACGTACATCATGGGTTTTTAAAAAAATATAATAAAAAGGACTTTTGAGTTTTCATTGAATTAGGCAATTGACATAGTATTTCTTTTCGAAATAATTGGAGTGGTCCTGAAAAGGACCGTTGGTGTTTTAATTGTTTAAATTAATACAAACTCAGAAACGGGACGAAATCCTCTTGAGCTGTCTTAAGCCTTTGCCACGGCCAAGGCCTACTTCGGGACTGGTGGTTCCTGTCAATGATTTGGTAGAAATCACTAACGGTGGTAAGGTAGACGTAGTCACAGAGAGATTGGGTTGTTTCGCTCGAGAAGGTCTTTTTCTCTTCGGTCGTGATAAAGAAGTCTGATACATTTGTTTCAGACTCCTTAACTCAGCTAAAATATCTAAAAGTACCGTCGTGACCGTTTGATTTTCACTATTTTCTTTCTGTCCTTGGTCTTCTTTCTTCTCCGTTGCTGCTGCTGCTACTGTTTCTTCCTGGTGTTTCCTTCTTGCTTCTTCTTCTTCTTCCTGCTGTTGCATAAGAAAAGCTTGTTCTTCTACTTTCTGTTGTTGTAAAAATCGCTCCAATTCTTCTTTTTGTCTTTGTTTAAAATCATCAACGTGTCCATAAGAAGATACAGAAGGCAACGAAGGTTCCGGAATAAATTCTTGTGATGTTAAAAAATCCACAATATCCCAGTTAAAATCAACTTCTTCTGGATGTAGATTTGTCATGACTTTAGTAGTCACTGTTGGTCCATGACTTGCTGTCTCTACTCCTGTCTCACTCCAATTCATTGTCTTCTTACTGTCCGCCATGATTGACAACTCTCTTGAATCGATTGACTGCGCACAGGCGCTAGTACCTCTATATAGAAAAGGTGACGTCACAGACTGCTCTCTTCCGATTGGATGACTGTACCTGACTTTTCTAACGCACGTTTGGATTGGTGGATACACTCAATCCGTTTCAATCCGCTCTTCCCCTATAAATAACCGCAGTTCACGGCATTCGCTTCACCTGTTCTCATCACAAGATGTGGACTAACGTTGAATCGTCAACCCTTGTGTCTAGCATGCTGTTTAGGACTGACATACCCATGTATGTCAGATCATCATGGAGTGTCATTCATAGGACGGAGACAGCCTATTGGAAGAGAAGAGCCTATGTGGAAAGACAAGGTTGCTTGAAGAGAGTTCTCTTCTATGGACCCACAGTAAGGAGAAGTTTAAGGAAGAGAAGATCTGTGAGATGTCCTCTGTGTTAACAAGACAACGTTAACATTACACATAACGGTCCTTTTCAGGGCCACTCATAGGTCTCGAAAAGATAGTAGCTTTCATTGCCACCCTTTTTTCCCTTGTCCCTATATAGACCCACCCTGTTCCATTTCCCTTGACGCTATATAGGCCCACCCTGTTCCATTTCCCTTGACGCTATATAGGCCCACCCTGTTCCATTTCCCTTGACGCTATATAGGCCCACCCTGTTCCATTTCCCTTGACCCTATAGTGCCCCAAGCTGTTTTGACCCTATAGTGCCCCAAGCTGTTTTTGACTGGATTTTCCATTGACCCTATAAATCTTGACCCTATAGTGCCCCAAGCACTTTTTGACTGGGTTTTCCATAGACCCTATAGTGCCCCCATATACTACTTGTAATCAGTCGTGAACATTTCGCTCTTTTCACCTTTCGTTATGATGATGTAATACATTCAAACTAGACACTGCTGAAAATCATGTTGATATCATTTAAGTTGAATTGAAATGACAACTATTATTTTGTTGGATTAAATTTGTTATGTGTCTTGTCTAAGTGAACTCGTATTGCATTAATTCGTCCCAATAATCTTGCCCAGTTCTCTGTTGATATTCTTTATTTCACTTACACCGGGTCATAATATCGAGGAAGGTCATTCACTTGATAACGAAGCTAGATCCAATGAACTACGTACGCTTCTTACTATGGGGGAGAACATCACAGGCGCTTTTGGGGCTCATATTGCCTATGCATTAATACCTCAAAATATCTACATACATTCTTGTCCATACACATCGATGAATTTTTTATTCACTTGCCGCTATGCTACCGTAGGCTGAAGAGTTCTGTCAGTGATATGTACATACTATTTTAAGATCAAATCATATATGATGTGACCTGTAAATCCACGAGGAAAACCACAACACTCTGTCATGTGGCCAGTGTGATATACGTGCTAGATATGGCTGTTACCAAATACCGGAGCAGCAGAGAGGGTGAATCCTACAACGTTTTCAGACAAAATTTTGATTGAAATCCTAAAACGAGCCGTCCTATAATCTCATTTTAACCAAAAAAAGGGCGAACCCTACAACGTTTTGAAACAAAATTTGATTGAAATCCTAAAACGAGCCTTCCCTACGAAATCTCATTTTAACTAAAAAAATGAAAACGAAGATTTTTACGATTTTTTAATTAATTTTGGTCGCAACTTGTTGTCATCCACCCTCTCTGCTGCTATGGGTTAATAATTATTTTACGATTTCAACCGAATATTTGATCCAGTCCGATACGATATCGTGTCCGAGGATCATGCAAATTTATTGTTGCGAATCCGTGCGGAGTCGACTGAGCATGACTAAAGAAATCTCGAAATTGATTGAAGTCCATATCAGAACACCATGTCTGCCATATATTTCTAAGAGTATGAGTATCAACGCCGTTGAATACAGAAAGAATATTGCAATTATCTCTGATGACTTTTGGAACCTGAGTGTAGCGTTGAGTGACATATATCACGTCAGTGTTTTTGTGACGCCCCCGGGAAAAGATCCTAGCAGGATTTTTTTGTTTATCCAACATTATATCGTCGTATACGACTAAATTGTTAATATCTCCATCAATATCATCAATACTCGGTGCTTCATCGATATCGGTTATAAACTCAATAATACCCTCGCCGGATTTTTCTACCGCGCTGTCGTTAAAATCTTTTAGCACTTCATAACATCGTTGATCATCTACGCTAGGGGCAATTAAATACAACTTATCCCACTTCATCCATCTCATTATTAAATTGAGTAACAATTGCGTTTTACCGGATCCAGATGGCCCGATTATAATCATCCGGATAGAGTTTGGTAGCGCTGCATGATGCTTAACCGGTTCTCTTGTTTTAGTCGCTGAAAAATCAATTATATCCATATCTCTATACATAAATTATGGATCTATATTGTGTGAAGTGCAAAACGCGTACTGGCACAGAAGATGTGACGACGGTTACAACTAAAAATAACCGATCAGCGCTTTCTGGTAAATGCATGCAATGTGGTACAAAGAAATTTAGATTTGTGTCTATGAAATCTGATTTTAAAAAAAACGAGGAGGTGATATCGCAGCCAAATTGGCAAAGCTCCCTGGAACCCCATGGGCAAAGTACCCCGGAGAAAAGCACCTTCCGGGATATAGCTACTGTGGACCGGGAACCAGACTTGATATCAGACTCAATAATCAAAATCAACCCAACCCCGGTGAAGAACCAATAAACGCCATGGATAAAGCCTGTCACCTTCATGATGTTGCTTATAAAAGCAGCAATCTGCAACACAGGCATCTCGCAGATGTGAAATTAATTCATGCGTTAAATGCTATTCCTGATAAATCCTTCAAAGAAAAATTGGCTTCATTTTTAATAAAATCGGCTATGAAAAGTAAATTGATGTTAGGTGCCGGTAATTAATAATATGGAATCAATTTATTATTCCCCAAGAGGATACTGGAGGGGTAAATCAGCAGTCCATAAACTCGCTAGCGCTGCAAAAGTGAAAAAAAAACACTGCGGCTAATTGGTTATCCAAACAGGCACTATGGCAAATTTATCTACCACCGCCTAAACAAATTCAATTCTCGCATTTTGATGTGACCGCTCCTAATGAAGTTCATCAGGCTGATATATTATTTCTGCCACATGATCGTGGTTACAAATACGCGCTAACCGTAGTTGATATTGCAAGTCGATACAAAGAAGCAGAACCGTTAAAAACAAAATCAGCCACTGAAGTTGCTTCTGCATTTGAGAGGATTTATCGACGAGGCCCACTACGCTGGCCAAATCTATTGCAGGTTGATCCTGGCAAGGAATTTCAGGGTGAAGTGTTATCTACAATGAAACATCATAATGTCACCATACGACGAGGGCATACTGCGCTACATCGCGATCAGGCCATTGTAGAACGATTTAATCGGACGATTGCTGAGCGGTTATTTGGATATCAATACGCAAAAGAATTCATTCAAGAAAAGCGATCCCGTGAATGGGTCAAAAGATTACCAGCTGTGATTACTGCACTGAATAACGAGATTACTAGAACAATCAACATGAAACCTATCAACGCGATTAAAAAGAAGTCAATACCCGTACAACCACAAAAAGATTTCAAAGAACCAATTCTTGGTAGTAATGTCATTGTGAGGTACTTATACGAACCAGGAGAGCTTGAAGGGGGTAGAAAAAGGGCTACTGATCCTATTTGGAGCGTCACTACGCATAAGATATCTAGTATAACACGATCTACGGGTAGACCTCCAGTCTATAAACTGGATTCAACTGCCCCTCAGCGGGGTTTTACTCGACAACAATTACAAGTGATTCCCGAGGATACTCAATTGCCACCGCATGGTCTTAACTAGCACCGTTGCGTCTATTGCACTCAAGACAAGTCAACATCACATTATTTCTGACATGACCGAGACTGTTATTTTTTCTGTCTACGGTGAATTGGCGAGGATCCTTATCCGAATACTGCCAACGCATTATACAATTGCAACTCGCGCAGTGATTATTCTGTTGTTGTTTCAGCGTAATTATTAATTTAGCATCAATATCGAATTCTCGTTGTTTTTTTTTGTCCTGTTGTTTGTAACCGGAGAGTTTTTTATTAATGATGCTAACATCAATATCACTTATTGTTGTGTCATTATCATCGAAAACAACTCTTCGAAGTTGATTTATTTTTCGTACTCTGGATACTGCGAGATAGACTAAATTCGACCATTCGATGTGATTATCCACCATCCAAACAATTGTATCCGATATAGTCAATCCCTGTGAAGAGTGTATTGTTGCTGCGTATCCTAGCGTCCACGGGGATTTATTAGCACGCAATGCATCTTCAACGACATTGATATCAACCAGCACAATATCATTTAATACGAGAATTTGTTTTTCACTCTGTCCTGGAATATCAACTTCAATATTCTGTTTTCGTGTATCCGATGGCCTATAACAAAGGGGTACTGGAAGCGTTGCAAATTTTTCTTTATGCAATTCAAATAACTTCATCTGAAGTGTGTCCCTGACTATTTTTCTACTTGCAATTATCAAATCATTTGGTCTCCATGTTTCCCAGAAATCATTCATTGGAGTTTCTGAAATCACTTCACGCGCTATTTCGCATTGGATTCTATCCGGTTGTAATCTAATTAGCGATTTGAATTCTCGTAATCGTTCATCAATTGATCTATAATCAGTGGTGATTTCTTCATAGTAGTCTACAAAACCCCTTAGCCATTCATGTGGAGATGCACCGACAAATGGTGGTGGTTGGCCGTGATCACCGCACATGACGACTTTTGTGTTTTTCTTTAACAACCACTCAAGAAATGTTTGTAATACATCTAATGACACTGTGCATATTTCATCCCAAATTATGATTTCAGGAATGAATTTATCACCCATACGCTCAGGAGTCCATTTGTCACCCTTCCATCGAAAGAAACTGTGGTAAGTACAGGCATTTACCCCTCGCTGTATCATCTCTCTGGCGAGTCTGTGAGTCGGTGTTAGCACAATCATGGTTGACCGACGAAATAATTCAATTGCACGAGTTGTCTTTCCTGACCCACCACAACCGTTTAAATAAACTGTTTTATATCTACAGATTGGATCAGATACCGGTGGTGCATTAGAAAATTCTGATTGATTTTCAATACGGTTACAACAAAGATATTTATCATCCATGGCAACGTCTGCGGATTTACAATACTCATGTAGCATCTCCTTTTTAAATCGCCAACGCCCCCAATTTTCTTCGGGATCTGTGAATTTAGCTACAGCTGATTTGTATTTATTGTGTATATACATCGAATCAGTGGCCACTCTAACCGCGGTATTAGGAAATCTATTTATCATCGAAAATAGATTAATAGAAGCATAGGCTAGCATTGAACTTCTCAAATGTGTGTACTGGGAATTATGTCCATCACAGTAGGTAACAACCGTACCTAATTTCTCACCATTGGATAGAAAAGCATCCTTACGGGATACAAGTTTTCCCTGTTTCATTAAATCCGCTACAATAAAATCGTATTCAGCGACATCTATGATCAACCGCGAAGAATATTTTGCGTTGTCGTACCGTCCACCTTGAGTGAATTTACCGATTATTCTTCGTCCAAAATCTTTTGCTTGTTCTTTTTTAATTTCAAATAACTTCTTAGACCAATTTATGATTTCTTCTTCATTGAAATCAGGGAATTGTTTTCGTAGTTCGTTGATTATACGATCTAGATCGGGTTGTGGTAGCCAAACTTCTTTCTGAGCTCGATAGCATATAATAGCCTCGGAAACAATCAACGATATTAGCATACCACAATCAATCATATATCTCAATAGCACTATTGGCATCCAGGCCTTTTCAGATAGATGTCTACCGAGCCAAACATAACTACACGGATGTAACCCTGTAGCTAATTCAAATGATATCACACGAGCGAATCCGGTTAAATCAAAATCAGGCAATGGTCCATTAATCGCAACACGAGTCATTTCATGCGTGGGGTGTCCAAATCGTTTGAAGTACTCAGCGCATTCCCCATATCCGAGAAAACTTCCGGGGTAACACGCGGATATATCAATTGAAATCATACCATCACGTGAGTATTTCGTATTCCACAGTCCTCCATGACCAAATTTGACGCAACTCAATTTAACATCCTCGAGAAAATCACTTCGTGTTGGACGCCATGAGTTTTTCTCTCTTGCAAAGTGAGCTACCACTGATGGAATAGTAAAACTATCCGTGAGTAGTTTTTCATGGAAACTTTCCGGTGAAAAATCACTAGCGATTTTTCTCATTCTATTATCTAATTCTTCAACGCGATATAATTCACCATTTGGTTTTACAAATTGATCGAATCCTATTTCGGGATCTTCATCACTTCTAAGTAACCACACTGACACAGGATCATCCTTACACAACGCATTAATAGCATCGAATAATCTCTCTTCATAGAAAACATCCCCGGAAAATTCCGGGGGGATATATTTCACGGTTCGTTCTCGTGGAAATACTGTTACCGCAGGTGTCCACGCGTGTTTGTTATGATCAATAATCTGTATTGGCGCTCCATTTTTGTTATATTTCGGTTCGTATAAAACCTCTCCGGTTATCGTCATAACTGTTATTGGAAATCTTAATGATGTTTCTAATTTAGCTATATCAGAAATCTTTGCACCATGCTGTTTCACTGTCAGTTCCCACTCGGTTATTTTCCTACGTCGCAGATCAGTTAGTTTATTTCCTCGGGATGCATTTGTGAAGTGCTCCATTACCCGTGTTGCTACACAATTAAGCCCTGACGAATATTTCATAGGAGCTAGTTTTGCGATATCGGGTTTATCATTTAACGGATATAGCCCATAAACCATTGCTGTTACGGGATAAGATCTTTCGTAGTATGGTTTGTCAATGCCGGTTAGAATCCCTGGTTTGGAATCTCTACTCACAATGACAGCTTTTTTATTCTTGAGAATTGATTCAAATTTATCCCTAATAATCCATTTTCCATCGACTTCAATAATGAATTTGATTCGGAAAAAATACCGTTTTTCCCCAACACGTGAAATTATCACTGCTGCTTTTTCATCAGTCATGGTAGCATCAACAACACCATCAATTCGAAATGTTGACCAACAATAGGATGCTCCATCACGCTTGAATTCATTAAAACAGTCTCTGATTTTACTAATCATGGCTTTATCAAGAATTGTATTCTTTGGTGTATTAGAAGCTATATCGAGATTGAATTGAGCATCTTTCCAGGGGTAATCTCTCTTGGACGTTTTTTTTGGTTTATCGAGATTAAATTTGTTACGTTTTTTTGGTTTATCGAGATTAAATTTAGGATTGATTTTCAATAATCTCTTAAACTCTTTCATGTTTCCGTCTCTTGGACGTTTGTTACGTCTTTTTGGTTTATCGAGATTAAATTTAGGATTGATTTTCAATAATCTCTTAAACTCTTTCATGTTTCCGTCTCTTGGACGTTTGTTACGTCTTTTTGGTTTATCGAGATTAAATTTAGGATTGATTTTCAATAATCTCTTAAACTCTTTCATGTTTCCGTCTCTTGGACGTTTGTTACGTCTTTTTGGTTTATCGAGATTAAATTTAGGATTGATTTTCAATAATCTCTTAAACTCTTTTTCAGCATTGAATTCAGCATTTTTCGAAGGCGTTTTCCTTAATTCCTTCATTCTATAATTAAAACAAGCATTTAAATGAAAGATTTTTATATAATGAATCACTGCAAGTGGCTTATGATTGGATCAGTAATCCCGTGTAACAAATCATGCAGAAATGAGTTTTGTGGGTATCATATGCAAAGCTATCGTCGTGGAAGCCTTGGTCCGTTACCTTGTATTCTATGTGGAGTTGGGGTTAGGGGGAAATCTCAGTTATGTCTGAGTTGTGGTGGTAAACGATATAGGGAATTGAAGCGTTATTATGATAAAAGAATAAAAAATGGACAATCAATCAGAAATTATGACCCTGACGCTGACAAAGTCAGTATTCTTGACGCTGACAAAGTCAGTATCAAGGATAAAATCATAAGAACTCCTCAAGACTACATCGAAAGATTTATCATTAAACCAAACAATGAATTAGACAAACAATAGTATAATATATAAATGAACCAAGAATTCAGACCACACCCTGTGATCACAAATTATGAAGCATCCAGTGATGGTGTTGTAAGAAACCGCAGACTGAAGAAACCAGTTGGTGATGTGAATAATCATGGATATTTGATGTTTGGTGCTGGAAAGAAGAAATATTACTGCCATCGTTTCGTGTACGAGTGTTTCCATGGATTGATCGAAGATGATTTTGTTATTGATCATATCGATTCTAATCCAAAGAATAATTCTTTATCAAATCTGCAGGCTATCACACAAAGTGAGAATTTGAAAAGAGGAGAGACTGGAAAATACTCGAAAAAAGCGAGACCTGTGAAATCTTTGAATACGATAACTAACGAAGAAAAAATATTTCAATCAATGAATGAAGCCGGTAGGCACTTCGATATTTGTATATCCTCAGTACGAAAAGTTGCAGAGGGAATTTATCGATCTGCGATTTCAAAAAAGACCGAACAAAAAATTAAATTTAGTTATGTCTAATGCGTCATATTTTTCATTTAGAAATATATCATTATTATAGAATAATGAATTCTGAAAACATGAATAGCATTTTATCCGAGATTTCAAAATTGAAAAGTTGGGATATTGAACTATCAGATGGGTTAAATTCTGATCAAATCATGTCTGATTTTCAGGATATAGAATACGGAGTTAACAACAATAAATACATGCTGCCAAAGAAATATGCACTCATCAAAAGAATTCAGAATTCTATTAAGGACTCTCTCGCATTTTCCAGTGACGTAAGTGTGTTCGCTCCGTTGTATACCATCGTAGAACGAATACGAAAAGAATTGGGGTACGAATACGAATTGAAAAAAGAAGTCAACTCTAAAGTTAGACACCTACGGGCGTTAATTCAAGAAAATGAACAATTTTGATTGACCATTTATCATTATTTGATTGACCGACCATTTATCATTATTTGATTGCCCGACCATTAATCATTTTTTTTAGCCGACCCTCAAGGGATGTCAAAAATCGATGGACGATATGTCGGATTGATCAAAAATAGAATGGCGAAACTATCAGTATTATTTTTTTATATATACAATTTTGATAGTTTCGCCATCGATGAACGAAGCTGTCTCACGATGAAATAATACTTCCATGACCATCCGATGGTGTTAGGTCGGGATTGAAAAATTGTTTTACAATTGAAAAATTGTTTCTGATTTCAAATAATGGTCAATGAAGCATTAACAACCCGATTGGCTCGTGAACGATTAGATGCAATTAAGAGATTTGTACCAATTCGTGACTCTGTACGGAATAAACTACAACAACGACAGAGTTTTCAGACTGATTTTGCTTTGGGATCTGAAGAATTGTTTAAACCGGTAACCACAGCAACGAAACAGATAGTGTCAACAATCTCTGAAGAAGGAAAAAAACAAGAAGAGTCTTTTCTTCCTGTGTTAGAAAAAATAGCAAAAAGAACTAAACAAACAAAAAAATCATTGAAAACACTTCCTCAGGATATATCAACCGCTTCAGAACAACAACGAGAACTTCAAGAAGATATCTCCCTACCCGAATTTCAAGAAAAAGGGGAGGATACTACTAGTGGACGAGTTGCATTCAATGAAAAACTTCTTCCCGGTAAATTAGATGAATTGAGAAATAAAAAATTTGATTCTATGGAAGAATTAGCCGAATTTGTCACTAGGAGTTTTCATCAGAGAAGAAAATATATCCACGGTGATTATAATCTCCCTCCTAAAAAAGATTGGTATAAGGGGTTATATCGTATACTATCAGGTTCCTCTCAAGCAAAAGGAGATGATAAAACATTTCAGGAATATATGGCAGCAATAAAAAAAGCTGAATCATCTATAGGGGGGGAGCAATCGGATACCGGATTTCTTAGACTACCAGAACAATCAAAATTTATTGATATAACACAATCCCCCCAACAGATGAAAATAACGAGAGAAGCTGATCATGAAAAAGGTGCAACCGGTATCACTGATAAAACCAAAGGATTTTCAAAAACAGGCAGTGGTTTAGTTGAAAACTCTTCGAGGGAAAATCCTTGGATTTCATGTCCTGGTAGTGTTCTCAGTGATATATCACGATTAGAAGTTCTTGTAGGAGGATTCCGAGCTGGAAATAACTCACCGGAAATAATTAATGAAGCAGCTGATATCTGTAGACGATTATTTCAGGGTGGTATCATAGATATCAGCACATATCGAGATTTCATTGGCGAGTTAGTGGAGGATTATCACAGTGATTAATCACCGAGAGTGAATAAAAACGCTAGCGTTTCCAATTGAAAAATTGTTTCTGATTTCAAATAATGATCATACACTACAATCATGATAAACCAACCCCCGTCTACGTAGTTAATTCACGGTTTCCGGTTTATAGAGCATACTACGGAGATGGTTTAGGCAATACCATTGCAGGGTTATTTGCGAGAATGGCTCCAAAAGTGATGCCGTTGGCTAAACAATTAGGAATGAAAGCAATTGATGTTATTCGTGATAAGGGTATTGGTGCTGTTGGAGATCTTGCTGGAAAAGCGTTTTCAACTGCGAAGAATAAATTAACATCATTAGTGAAATCACGGATGAAATCCAAAGGATTTTCAAAACCGTTACCGTCTACAGCGGAAATGCCTGCAAGTGTTAGTAGAATTATAAATAACGCAGTAGATGAAAAATTAGCGTCGATGGTGACTCCCTTGATAAATCAAGGGGACCAAAATAACATGATAGCAAACATGATAGCGGGAAGTGGTTTTAAAAAAACACGACGATGAAATGGGAAATCGCGATTTAGACTCTGATAAATAGAATAAAATGTTCAAAAGGTCACCTGATCCAGCATTTGATATGGATGCCCCAGTGCGTAAAGATGATTCTGTACGCGATTTTCAATTTTATTCTTATCACGCAGTACAACCAGATCTCCGATCGCGAATTGAACTTCAAGTTCATGATACCAGTAAATACTTTCTACCGTGTGAGGCATTTATTGAAATCGAAGGAGAACTTGTAACAAATGTTGCAGCTGATACCCCATATGACAATAACGCAAATGTCCGAGTTGGTTTTGTTAATAACGGTATTATGGCGTTATTTGAAAGCGCTAGATATCTCATTGATGGAAAAGAAATTGAATCCATTGACCGTGAAGTTGATGTGGCTACAACAATCATAGGGTTAGCGAGATATTCTGATGATTATACAAGATCGGCTGGTCCGTCTATGATGTTTGCAAAGGATACCTCTGATAACGCTGACCACCTTCAATTCATTAAAGTGTTAACAGCTAGAGATAATGCAGAAGCCGATCAACAGGAAGCAGCTAATCCAGAACGTCGAACTAGACCCGGAGCTGCGTTTGATATTCTCGGAGGCGTTAATGGTAATCTCAATTTAGGATTTGCAACACGTGTAGCAATGTTGCATGGGCAGCGTCGACGATTTTCATGTGCTATTCCACTGCATCATATATTTGGATTCTGTAGAAACGTCCGAAAAGTTATTTATGGAGCTAAACACACAGTAGCGCTTGTACGAAAGGGTACTGATGATGATGCAATCTGGCGTAATGCTGGGGTTGCTCCCGGTAAAGTCATTTTAACAAAACTATCATTGTGGATGCCAGTGTTAACTCCATCAATCACCGAAGAACAACGACTACTATCATTTATGGACCAAGGAGGAAAGTCGTTGTTAAGTTGGTTATCAGTGACCACGGATATTAAACAAGACAGTGTTGATGGTACATTCACATGGCACCTGGCATCAAAACAAGGTGTTTCAGCTCCACGTCATATATTCGTAGCGTTACAGAATAATGCGCGAGTTGGTAATCAAGAACGAAGCCATATGATATTTGATCAGTTAGGTGTTAATGAAGTCTCGCTGAGAATAAACGGACAGCAGGAACCATCCGAGGATATACAACTTGATTACGGTCAGAATCATATTGCACGCGTGTATCATAACCTATTGTCGTTTATGGCACGTGATCAAAATGTGGATACTGGTTTGCAAATATCACAATTGGATTTTAAAAGCCTCTATCCGATTTATTACTTTTCGCTGGAACATCTTGATTTGATGAGACAATCTGTCGTTGATATACACTTTAGAGCCCGTGTAACCCGTCCGACTGGTCCACCAGTTGGTGGGGTACCTCCTATCCTTATCCCGAATTATAGAGCGGTTGCTGTCATTCTCAGCGACAAATCAATGCTACTTGAAGGTGTTGGTGGAAGAATGAGAGTGGTAGATGCCCCAGTAGAAAATCTTTGATTTTCAAAAACATGTAATTGAAATTGTAAACGATTTAGAATCAATCTATTATGTATAATGTCATATAGTGTTATTAGTGTTGCGTTAACTCCTGGTCAATTAAAAAAATTGCAATCGGAATCAGCTAAAAAATGTGGAACCACAATCACGTTGAAACCCAACCAAATGACTGGTGGTGCAAATAAACTATCGCTGACAACTCGTCAGGTGAAACATTTCAATGATGCACTTGTAGCCAAAAAAGGTGTTCAGATTACTCTTTCTGCGGCTGCTATCAAAAATATGATTAAAACAGGCGGTATATTCCCGTTGTTAGCTGCGATACCAGCATTGATTGCAGCAGCAGCCCCAGCGGTGGCTAAAGCGGCAGCGTTAGGAGCCGTTGGTACTGCAGCAGGAATGGCACTAAAGAAGGCAACTGGGAAAGGATATAAAAAAAAGGGACGATCCGTTCACGGATTGGGTCTAAGACTACCAGGAACCCCGTATTCGTGGTACAGCGGAAAGGGTCTAAGACTACCAGGAACGATTTATTAATTCAGAAATCTTCGATGGTTCCCATGTCCAATTTTGATTTACTCGATGCTGCTAAAAAACTCGCGATTAAAAACTTCAGAGGTGTCTTTATGAAAGATCAATTACCTCATCAACCAAACAGCGTTGAAACCGGAATCATTAATTTAGATAACAGCACCGGACCCGGAACTCACTGGGTTGCATACGCTATTGATCCACGTGGGATTGTTTATTTCGATTCATATGGATTAGCCCCACCAAAAGAGTTTTTGCGTTATATAAAAACCCTTTCAATGAAGACTTGGTATTCTACGCTACCAACACAACAAATGAATGACCCACCAATATGTGGCAGCGAAGTATTAAATGTCCTTAACGCTATTTCTAACTCCTTGAGTAACCCAAGCGGAAAACCACCACATGTTGTCGTGAATGAATACACTAGTAATCGCTGGAGAAAATCGAAGATTTTTCAACGAAGTCGTCAACAAAGATTTTAGAGAGAGAAAGAGTTTTACAATAACATGATTGATATTTGGGGGAGATCTTTGAAACCCAAACCCGATGGCACTGCACCCCCTGATTCTATCAAGGATATAAAAAAAACAATCAAGGATGAAATCGCTGAGACGTTAAATTTAGCAAGTGTTGACCCGAACGAAATAGTTGTATTTCAAGACAAACAGGGTAAATTGAAAACCAGTAATATTTCTCTGGATGATATTTTGGTTAAACAACAAAATGCAATCGAGAACACCGTTGCGTTATTTTCCGATCAGGGTAAACTCAAACCGGGTGTAATCGTTTCGACGATTACAGATCGATTAAAAACTATCAACGATGAGTTAAACAATTCTCTGTTTGTACTAACAACACTTGAATCTAAAATTGAAGAAAACGGAAAACAGTTTTCAGTTTTTCGTAGAAATATCATTGATAAATTTATTGGAACCCAGTTGGATAAAATAGAAATAAAGCTCCCTGATATTAAAAAATCCATCGATGAGACGAAAAACTTCATCGAAGCCGTCAAAGGTGATTTTTCGAGGATGATAACAATCATTGAAAAAACAAAAATTCCTCATGAGAAAACCAACAACGTAGTATATACAATCCAACACGGATCATTTGAGTGGACACCTGCAAACAACAAATTAGATATCACTGCAACCGTTAAGGGTATTTATCGATTAACACTAGTGACACCATTGAGTCAATTTAATATTTCATCGTCCAGTTCATCCGGGGTCAATAATACGATTTCAACGATCATCGACAAGAATACAACTGAAAAGTTCACAATCACAGCTACTGATAAAAATTTGATTGGGGTTTCAGTAACCTGGTATGTTGAATTCGTAGCGGATTTAAGTAAATAACTAAATTGAAAGGATTTCACAATTGAAAACGCTAGCTTTTTTAAAATAACAATGATTTCATCAACGCAATGTCGCTATGATCAGGTCAGAGAATTTCAGACTAGACTCAAAACCCTCGCCGAGGAGTATCAAATAAAAATAAAAAAATACCGACGAGGAATCACCGCAATTGATGTTATTATGTACTCGGTGTCAAGCATTCTCACTGGCGCCGGAATAATACTTGCATCGGTTACAATGATTGCCCCGGTCGTAGTTCCAATTTGCATTTCTGCGTTGGCTACAATCGGGGGTATATCAACCGGGATAGCAAAAAGGATATCATCATGCAGCCAACGCAAACTGCAGAATTACTTAATTCAATTTCATATTGCATCAACCGCATATTCGCAGTTATCATTGATGATAGCGTCGTCACTCGATAATACGATTATATCAGATAGTGAATTCTCAGCGATGGTCAGTATTTTTGATTCCGCGATATCGAAATTAGAGCAACAACATGAGTATAATAACAATGACAACATCGATGGAATTAGAAAACACGAACCCAAAAAAACAAAATGATCTCAATAATATCAACCATACCAGATTGTGAGTTCTCAGTGATGGTCAGTATTTATGATTCCTCGATACCAAAATTAGAAATAAATCATGAGTATAATAACAATGACAACACCGCAGGAATTACTTCAACGAATAGTGGAGAACACGAACCCAGTACAAACAAGCATGATATCAATAACATCAACGAATCCAGAATTCAGTGTGAATTTCCCCTCTCCGGTCCCAGTGAAGGAGATAGCGCTAGCAAAATTACGAGTGTATCACAGTTGGCCTAATATCAGATCAAAATCATTTGGTGGTCAACAACCCAATAATTCACTGGTATTTGCAAATAAAAATAAAGACGACGGAACCCCAGACTGGAACGTCGTTTCGATACCAACAGGGTCATATCAAATCGAACAAATCAATAATGAATTCGCGCGTAGAATAAAATCGATTACTGGAGTAGAGTCAAAAATCGCTATAACAGTTCATGAACCGACGCTATCATCCGCAATTGAGATAAACTCAGAAGAATACGTCATAGATATCTATCAAAGCTCAATAAGGACCGTACTGGGATGGCCTGAATTACCACCAGGGGGGAAAACCGTTGATTTACCAGAACCACAAAAATCTGATTATATCACCGACAGGATAAAACCTAATAATCCAATAAAGAGTTATGAAGATCACACAATCACTATAGATTTCTTTGGTCTCGGATACCGATCAACTGGAAACGAGAAGCCAGGGGAAAGAATAGAGGGATATCATTTTATTGACAAACCTAAAATCGTTAAAAATTTCACAGCGATGAATAACGATTTTTCACTGTTGTTAATATCTCTCAAATCCGGCTCTCTCACCCGAGATGAATTTATCAGCGTCGTAGAAACATGCAATAAAATTATCGACGATATGGAAGTATTTAACCTAAAAATTATTCAGGATATATTAGATGACAATAATCCCCTATCGAGAACAAGATTTGCAACAGACCTTAATATCCCCGTCAAAGATATTCCAACAGTCAAACTACCGGGATACAACGTACCGGAACTAAAAAAACTTCTCAGTGACACCATCGATGTTGGTTTTAAAATAATTCATGATGCATGGAAAAAAACAGCATCACAGGAAATAAAAATCCTCAAACATAATAATGATCCAGATGGTGGCGGCAGGCATATCGCTCCGTTCAACGTGAATATATCCTCAGTGATTGCGCTCAATTTAGTATGTGATGTTATCGAAGGAAGCTATCAAATTAATCTCGAACGATCAAATCAAGCTCAGCAAGGATATATTCTTTATTCGTTTGCACCAACAGCTCCTCCAGGATTCCTAATTATTGAAAACCCAATTAATCCTGTCTACATGCGATGCCATAATAATTCGTTAACCAGAATTAATTTCAAACTCACAGATCAGTCCAATAATCTAATTGATCTACAAGAGGAGGTGTTAGTGATTAGTTTGTTTGTGAAATCCTGAAAGGATTTTCGTCCTAAGGACTTTCATCATAAAGACTTGATCAAATCATTTATTATTTTTTGTTAACCCATAGCAGCAGAGAGGGTGGATGACAACAAGTTGCGACCAAAATTAATTAAAAAATCGTAAAAATCTTCGTTTTCATTTTTTTAGTTAAAATGAGATTTCGTAGGGAAGGCTCGTTTTAGGATTTCAATCAAATTTTGTTTCAAAACCTTTTTTTGGTTAAAATGAGATTATAGGACGGCTCGTTTTAGGATTTCAATCAAAATTTTGTCTGAAAACGTTGTAGGATTCACCCTCTCTGCTGCTACCGGCAAGTATCTACATTATACGCAGATGTGTTCCGGAAAGACTTTCATGCAGCCGAATTGCACATGTGAGAAACAGATAACATAAGACCCACTTATCATCCATCACTATCAACACAAACTGGAGGGAACGGTTTGGTTGATATAACGAACTAGATGTTGTACTAACCGGAAATACACGATCTGCCGGGTTGTACGACACAAGTTAAATCGAAACCCCTCCCACTAAACAGTAATAAAAAAGCAAACAGTATGTTATGACTAACGAGAATGACACCAAATAGGAAACCAGGCATAATAAGAGTGAAGAAACACGGAGAATGTACCCGGCAAAATTGTTTTTCCTTTCCATCAATAATATAGATGCAGTTAGAACGTGTACCATGTTAGTATCCTGTTTTGTGACAGAACCATTTAAATTAACCTTTTTAAAACGTGCAGTGTAATGTAAATATGAATAAAGTCGGATCAGATACGTTTCACTAGTTAAAGCAGTAATGATTAAAATATGAAGATATGGACTATGCTCTGAATATCAATACTATCTGTACTGAATATCAATACTATCTGTACTGCTCAGTATTGATTTTAATTCATTTCATTTAATTCATATAAAACAATATTACACATAATCAAAGTGTTTGGGGGCGATTCATTCTTACATATTCCTCACACTGCACATTATATTCTGTCCAAATGAACTTGAAAGATTGAGAATTAAAGCTTAAAAATAAAAAGCAACGTCTTGTCAACAGTAGTACAACATCAAGAATGCATCCATATTCAATATAGGTACATACCAAACTGTTGTTTACTATCAAGTCAAACGTAGCGATATAATAAAATAAGCTATACATTTGATATCAGTCAGGAATAAAATATATTGCAAGTAAATTTAATATCACTGTAACATTTACTCATGTATATTTAGAAATAGCCGAAATGGCCTGGTTTACGCAATCTGCGCGCTACATTGTGTGATTTATCTATAGATAGATAAGATTCAAGATCTGAATGTTAGTTCAATTTATTCCCTTTGACCGAGCTCTCCCATTCTGTTATCGGTTTACACAGAACGTGTATTCTCAAGTAAAATGGAGGTCAATAAGTATGATGTATATTACATAACCAATTGCATACACAGTTACGTACATAATGGCTCTCCTATACGCAAGGCTTACGTCTAGACATAGTTACGTACTGGATGGCTGTCCTATAAGCAGGGTTTACGTTTAGACATAGGTACGTATTGAGTGGCTTTCCTATACGCATGGCGTACGTCTAGACATAATTACGTACTGAATCACTGTCCTATACGCACGGCTGACGTCTAGACATAGTTACGTACTGATTGGCTCTCATATACGCAGGGCTTATGTCTAGGCATAGCTACGTACTGAATGGCTGTCCTAACCACAGGGCGTACGTCTAGACATAGTTACGTACTGAATGGCTGTCCTATACGCAGGGCTTACGTCTAGATACAGTTACTTACAGAATGGCTGTTTTATATGCAGGGCTTACATTTAGACATAGTTATGTACAGAATGGCTGTCCTATACGCAGGCCTTACTTCTAGATATAGTTACGTACAGAATGGCTGTCCCATACGCAGGGCTTACGCCTAGACATAGATACGTACAAAATGGCTGTCCTTTACTCAGAGCTTATGTCAGAACCTATGCTTGTTTTATATGTAACGTATACGTCTAGAAAATCGGTACGTTGTATAGGTAGGGTATACGTCTAGACATCTTTATTAGTCAAGGTTCTGATAACCCTATCTACACCTTGGCCTATGGAGTAGATATGACTGTGCTTTTGATTTATGTGAATTGAATTTGATGCGGCGGCATGCCACGGCATTCAATCAAACTTACGTTGTTCAAATATGAACAATGCTCCTACTTGATCGATACAAGGGGAGAACACAATCAGAATGGACTAATAAATAATCACTTTCTAGTGCCAGTTCGTGTTTGCACAAATACCTTTCACTCTAACACACCTGTAATGTCTTCCATCTGGAACATAATTGTACATTCGATGTTAAACTTGCAAAGTATCATTTCTAAATCAATTGTTATCACCATTTTCGGCGGATGTACAATGCACCACGCTGTTGGATTGTTTGTGTTACAAACTATGTACAAATACATGAAATCCAATAGATGTCGCTAGGACAAAACAACATCATATCTGTTCTATCCTCTACGGTGTAGGTGAGTTATCGGAACCTTGGCTAGCGAAGATGATCTTTTGAAATTTCGTTTATTTTATAGATAGAGTTAACGTCTAAAAAGTATTTTGTATTATGCACAGGTTACGTCTAGAAAGTCTGTCTATTTTATATTCAGGGTTTACGTTTAGAAAGTCAGTTTAACCGTATTGATGCTACAAATAATTGCCATAAAATGCGTTCTTCACTAGGATCTACAGACTATAAAATAACATATTTTACCATTATTATTATTATTATTATTATTATTATTATTATTATTATTATTATTATTATTATTATTATTATTATTATTATTATTATCATCATCATCAGCAGCAGCAGCATTATTATTGACACTTCAGCCAAATCTATGTTATTCTTAACATTATATCGATAATTGCTCATATAAATACAAGATAATACAAGACACCGACTGAATCGGGATGTTACGGATATCTATTGGAAAGATTGATGACAAACATGTGATTGTTTCAAGGCGTCACATCAACGTTTAACAGGCAGTTAAATAGCATGCAGTTTATATATCCAATCTGTTTCCCGAAAAAGAACAGAATAAAAAAATTTGAAAAGTTTAGTCATCGTACAACTTGGTAGAAGAAAACTTATAGTTGGAATTCCATTGATTAAACTCCTGCAATAGTTTTATAGTTAGAAATATAGGATGGAGTTTTCGACGCGTGTTGAAATGATGAATACACATTTTCGTTGTGATATTCAATTTTCAGCATTCACTTAAAACAAACTTCTATATAGCTACATAATCGTTAGACTAATGTATTTCGATAGTGTGCTTCGACCTATGTCAGCGAGCATGCTTGTGCATTTAATTTGCTATAAACTTGTTTGGATTTATTCGGTAATGATAATTAATAAAAGATCATTCATTGTAGAGATTCCTAAATTCTTTGTTACAGTTATCCTTGTAAATGGAAACTTAATATGTCTCTTGAGCACATATTCTTAATTGCACGAATTTTAGATAATTAATACTTATAATTATTTATTTTAATTTTATTTTTTTTTTATTAATTTTAGATGGATATTTAATACTTATTATTTTAATTTTATTTATTTATTAAATTTAGATGGATAATTAATACTTATTATTTATTTTAATTTTATTCATTTATTAATTTTAGATGGATAATTAATACTTATTATTTATTTTAATTTTATTTATTTAGTAATTTTAGATGGATAATTAATACTTATTATTTATTTTAACTTTATTTATTTATTAATTTTGGATGGATAATAAATACTTATTATTTATTTTAATTTTATTTATTTAGTAATTTTAGATGGATAACTAATGCTTATTATTTATTTTAATTTTATTTATTTATTAATTTTAGATGGATAATTAATGCTTATTATTTATTTTAATTTTATTTATTTATTAATTTTAGATGGATAATTAATGCTTATTATTTATTTTAATTTTATTTATTTAGTAATTTTAGATGGATAATTAATGCTTATTATTTATTTTAATTTTATTTATTTAGTAATTTTAGATGGATAATTAATGCTTATTATTTATTTTAATTTTATTTATTTAGTAATTTTAGATGGATAATTAATACTTATTATTTATTTTAATTTTATTTATTTATTAATTTTAGATGGATAATTAATACTTATTTTTTATTTTAATTTTATTTATTTATTAATTTTAGATGGATAATTAATACATATTATTTATTTTAATTTTATTTATTTATTAATTTTAGATGGATAATTAATGCTTATTATTTATTTTAATTTTATTTATTTACTAATTTTAGATGGATAATTAATGCTTATTATTTATTTTAATTTTATTTATTAATTTTAGATGGATAATTAATGCTTATTATTTATTTTAATTTTATTTATTTATTAATTTTAAATGGATAATTAATGCTTATTATTTATTTCAATTTTATTTATTTAGTAATTTTAGATGGATAATTAATACTTATTATTTATTTTAATTTTATTTATTTATTAATTTTAGATGGATAATTAATACTTATTATTTATTTTAATTTTATTTATTTATTAATTTTAGATGGATAATTAATACTTATTATTTATTTTAATTTTATTTATTTATTAATTTTAGATGGATAATTAATGCTTATTATTTATTTTAATTTTATTTATTTATTAATTTTAGATGGATAATTAATGCTTATTATTTATTTTAATTTTATTTATTAATTTTAGATGGATAATTAATGCTTATTATTTATTTTAATTTTATTTATTTATTAATTTTAGATGGATGATTAATGCTTATTATTTATTTTAATTTTATTTATTTATTAATTTTAGATGGATAATTAATGCTTATTATTTATTTTAATTTTATTTATTTATTAATTTTAGATGGATAATTAATACTTATTATTTATTTTAATTTTATTTATTTATTAATTTTAGATGGATAATTAATACTTATTATTTATTTTAATATTATTTATTTATTAATTTTAGATGGATAATTAATACTTATTATTTATTTTAATTTTATTTATTTATTAATTTTAGATGGATAATTAATACTTATTATTTATTTTAATTTCATTTATTTATTAATTTTAGATGGATAATTAATACTTATTATTTATTTTAATTTTATTTATTTAGTAATTAATAACTTAATAAATAAATAAAATTAAAATAAATAATAAGCATTAATTATCCATCTAAAATTATCTATTAATTTATTATATTTATTTATTTTATTTTATTTTATTTTATTTTATTTATTTATTTATTTATATTTATTAATTTTAGATGGATAATTAATGCTTATTATTTATTTTAATTTTATTTATTTATTAAGTTTAGATGGATAATTAATGCTTATTATTTCGCCCAAGCTGTTTAAAACTTATATAACTACGACAACTGAACAAGCCCGTTTTTAATTTTTTTTTCATATGGTCAATGTTTCTTGCTATTGCCTGTTCTACCTCATACCTAAACACACCTTTAATCTTTACTTAAATATTTAAACTTGTACCATACAATTTTGAATATTGAAAAAAAAAATGTATATAGTAAAAAAAATAGATGTATCTTAACTCAAGAGTAAATGAAGTTGAGTCAGTAATTCATATGGGTTACAATCTCTGCACACATGATAAATTAGATTGGGAGAGTGGCTTCCCCTATCTACATACTTCTCTCTTCTAAATAAAGATGTTTGACAATTATTTATTACACACAATTTGGTGTTTCTATCAAAATGTTTTATAAATTAAAAATTATTTATTTCTATAAAATTGAAAACAAATATATCCTTACGAATCAATGGCCTCGCAAATGAGGCAAATGTATCAAATTTATTCAGAACAGGCAGTCCAGATGTTGTGTTTTCTGATGTAAAACATAAAATCATATAAGTTTCTCATGTTCTCCTCAATGAATTGTACTTAAGAAATCCTGTTCGATCCTTAAGTATAATTGTTGGAAGCACGGTCTTGATCCTGCTGACCAAAATGCAGAATACATTTTTGAATGGTACAGTTAGAATTTAAAAGGGTTTCTAATTTAAAGGGGACAAACATGCAAAACTGAAATTCGCGCAAGCTTCATTGATAATTTGCTATTAGTATATGGTTCTTTTTCTGAAAATTTGTACCTTTCATTCTTATTCGTTACGAATAAATTTATGAAAAACCGATCATCTCTCCCGAATAGAACAACACACATTCTTCCCCCCTCCCCTGAACAAATATCGGATGTGACGTCATTTGAGACACTGGGTACACACCGGCATTGTTGATAATGAAATATGGAGAACTCGCCCCATAGAGAACTCGCCCTGGGAGAACTCATCCCAGATGTTAGGAGAAGTCGCCCGATGGTAAAGGAGAAGTCACCCCACTGTGCCTGGAGAAGTGGTCACAAGGATAATATATACTGATTTTGAGATATCACCATATGGTTGTTAAGGCTTTACTTATTGTTGTTTTCCTCAGCTTAACAACTTATTAGTTAAGAAGGGACAATTTAATTCAATTTTTAAAAGAATGTTAATTGTTTTGTCTTAATTAACTGTTTTTAAACACCGCGTGACTTATTGAAGATTCCTGTCTAATTTGTTTTCGTTATAAGACTTTTAATTCTATTTGCACATGTTCCATTAGCTGCTTCAGACGTTATTGTGCCTATTCAGTCCTAGGTTTAAAAATCACATCTGCCCGTGCCACAATGATTTTTCATCACAATAGGGACATTCTTATGTTTATACTTAATAATAAAACTATCTTCGAAATGAAACCTAGGGGTTGTTTAATAAATAGTGTCATATAACTCATTTATGACCAGTGACATAATATTATTTTGCAAATGCAAAGTTAAATGTTCGATGTTCAAACGATCATGGGATCTCGCAAGTATACTAAGCCGTTATGCGCATGTCATAATGACAGTACAGGACATAGACCACAATTAATTTTACTATATGTTCTCTACATATATTTCTCAGTACTGACCTTTCCACAGTGTGACAATCAATACAAATCATATGTTAATCTAAAATACCTCCAAAGATGACTTCACGGTGAAATTCTTGTCAAGGGTTGATCGGCATTTTTTTGAGCTCCTGCACTGTAAACAGAGCAGCATGTAAACAGAACACATATTTCACTTCCGGATCATCACCAACGCCATATTACTCCATGTGCACTGTCGCCAAATTACACACTGACAACCACTCTCTCTGCTCATATTCTCAAGAATAAACAATTACCTTTAAATCCCTACCAAATATGCATCAATATAACTCTTCTATCACCACCAAAATGAGAGAGGAAAAAATGTTCTAAAAATAGACTGGAACTACATTCGTGGGTACTGAACTGGAAGTATTAATTGTGGTGTGATTCCAGTATACTAAGCCGTTACGCGCATGCCATAATGACAGTATACTAAGCCGTTATGCGCATGCCATAATGACAGTAAACTAAGCCGTTACGCGCATGCCATAATGACAGTATACTAAGCCGTTACGCGCATGCAATAATGACAGTATACTAAGCCGTTACGCGCATGCCATAATGACAGTAAACTAAGCCGTTACGCGCATGCCATAATGACAGTATACTAAGCCGTTATGCGCATGCCATAATGACAGTATACTAAGCCGTTATGCGCATGCCATAATGACAGAAAACTAAGCCGTTACGCGCATGCCATAATGACAGTATACTAAGCCGTTACGCGCATGCAATAATGACAGTATACTAAGCCGTTACGCGCATGCCATAATGACAGTATACTAAGCCGTTATGCGCATGCCATAATGACAGTAAACTAAGCCGTTACGCGCATGCCATAATGACAGTATACTAAGCCGTTACGCGCATGCAATAATGACAGTATACTAAGCCGTTACGCGCATGCCATAATGACAGTAAACTAAGCCGTTACGCGCATGCCATAATGACAGTATACTAAGCCGTTATGCGCATGCCATAATGACAGTATACTAAGCCGTTATGCGCATGCCATAATGACAGAAAACTAAGCCGTTACGCGCATGCCATAATGACAGTATACTAAGCCGTTACGCGCATGCAATAATGACAGTATACTAAGCCGTTACGCGCATGCCATAATGACAGTAAACTAAGCCGTTACGCGCATGCCATAATGACAGTATACTAAGCCGTTATGCGCATGCCATAATGACAGTAAACTAAGCCGTTACGCGCATGCCATAATGACAGTATACTAAGCCGTTACGCGCATGAAATAATGACAGTATACTAAGCCGTTACGCGCATGCCATAATGATAGTAAACTAAGCCGTTACGCGCATGCCATAATGACAGTATACTAAGCCGTTATGCGCATGCCATAATGACAGTATACTAAGCCGTTATGCGCATGCCATAATGACAATAAACTAAGCAGTTACGCGCATGCCATAATGACAGTATACTAAGCCGTTACGCGCATGCAATAATGACAGTATACTAAGCCGTTACGCGCATGCCATAATGACAGTATACTAAGACGTTACGCGCATGCCATAATGACAGTATACTAAGCCGTTATGCGCATGCCATAATGACAGTAAACTAAGCCGTTACGCGCATGCCATAATGACAGTATACTAAGCCGTTATGCGCATGCCATAATGACAGTATACTAAGCCGTTATGCGCATGCCATAATGACAGTATACTAAGCCGTTACGCGCATGCAATAATGACAGTATACTAAGCCGTTACGCGCATGCCATAATGACAGTAAACTAAGCCGTTACGCGCATGCCATAATGACAGTATACTAAGCCGTTATGCGCATGACATAATGACAGTAAACTAAGCCGTTACGCGCATGCCATAATGACAGTATACTAAGCCGTTACGCGCATGCAATAATGACAGTATACTAAGCCGTTACGCGCATGCCATAAAGACAGTAAACTAAGCCGTTACGCGCATGCCATAATGACAGTATACTAAGCCGTTACGCGCATGCAATAATAACAGTATACTAAGCCGTTATGCGCATGCCATAATGACAGTATACTAAGCCGTTATGCGCATGCCATAATGACAGTAAACTAAGCCGTTACGCGCATGCCATAATGACAGTATACTAAGCCGTTACGCGCATGCCATAATGACAGTATACTAAGCCGTTACGCGCATGCCATAATGACAGTAAACCAAGCCGTTACGCGCATGCCATAATGACAGTAAACTAAGCCGTTATGCCCATGCCATAATGACAGTATACTAAGCCATTATGCGCATGCAATAATGACAGTAAACTAAGCCGTTACGCGCATGCCATAATGACAGTATACTAAGCCGTTACGCGCATGCAATAATGACAGTATACTAAGCCGTTACGCGCATGCCATAATGACAGTAAACTAAGCCGTTACGCGCATGCCATAATGACAGTATACTAAGCCGATATGCGCATGCCATAATGACAGTAAACTAAGCCGCTACTCGCATGCCATAATGACAGTATACTAAGCCGTTACGCGCATGCCATAATGACAGTATACTAAGCCGTTACGCGCATGCCATAATGACAGTATACTAAGCCGTTATGCGCATGCCATAATGACTGTAAACTAAGCCGTTACGCGCATGCCATAATGACAGTATACTAAGCCGTTACGCGCATGCCATAATGACAGTAAACCAAGCCGTTACGCGCATGCCATAATGACAGTAAACTAAGCCGTTATGCCCATGCCATAATGACAGTATACTAAGCCATTATGCGCATGCAATAATGACAGTAAACTAAGCCGTTACGCGCATGCCATAATGACAGTATACTAAGCCGTTACGCGCATGCAATAATGACAGTATACTAAGCCGTTACGCGCATGCCATAATGACAGTAAACTAAGCCGTTACGCGCATGCCATAATGACAGTATACTAAGCCGATATGCGCATGCCATAATGACAGTAAACTAAGCCGCTACTCGCATGCCATAATGACAGTATACTAAGCCGTTACGCGCATGCCATAATGACAGTATACTAAGCCGTTACGCGCATGCCATAATGACAGTAAACTAAGCCGTTACGCGCATGCCATAATGACAGTATACTAAGCCGTTATGCGCATGCCATAATGACAGTATACTAAGCCGTTATGCGCATGCCATAATGACAGTAAACTAAGCCGTTACGCGCATGCCATAATGACAGTATACTAAGCCGTTACGCGCATGCAATAATGACAGTATACTAAGCCGTTACGCGCATGCCATAATGACAGTAAACTAAGCCGTTACGCGCATGCCATAATGACAGTATACTAAGCCGTTATGCGCATGCCATAATAACAGTAAACTAAGCCGTTACGCGCATGCCATAATGACAGTATACTGAGCCGTTATGCGCATGCCATAATGACAGTATACTAAGCCGTTATGCGCATGCCATAATGACAGTATACTAAGCCGTTACGCGCATGCAATAATGACAGTATACTAAGCCGTTACGCGCATGCCATAATGACAGTAAACTAAGCCGTTACGCGCATGCCATAATGACAGTATACTAAGCCGTTATGCGCATGACATAATGACAGTAAACTAAACCGTTACGCGCATGCCATAATGACAGTATACTAAGCCGTTACGCGCATGCAATAATGACAGTATACTAAGCCGTTACGCGCATGCCATAAAGACAGTAAACTAAGCCGTTACGCGCATGCCATAATGACAGTATACTAAGCCGTTATGCGCATGCCATAATGACAGTAAACTAAGCCGTTACGCGCATGCCATAATGACAGTATACTAAGCCGTTATGCGCATGCCATGATGACAGTATACTAAGCCGTTAATCGCATGCCATAATGACAGTAAACTAAGCCGTTACGCGCATGCCATAATGACAGTATACTAAGCCGTTACGCGCATGCAATAATGACAGTATACTAAGCCGTTATGCGCATGCCATAATGACAGTATACTAAGCCGTTATGCGCATGCCATAATGACAGTAAACTGAGCCGTTACGCGCATGCCATAATGACAGTATACTAAGCCGTTACGCGCATGCCATAATGACAGTATACTAAGCCGTTACGCGCATGCCATAATGACAGTAAACCAAGCCGTTACGCGCATGCCATAATGACAGTAAACTAAGCCGTTATGCCCATGCCATAATGACAGTATACTAAGCCATTATGCGCATGCAATAATGACAGTAAACTAAGCCGTTACGCGCATGCCATAATGACAGTATACTAAGCCGTTACGAGCATGCAATAATGACAGTATACTAAGCCGTTACGCGCATGCCATAATGACAGTAAACTAAGCCGTTACGCGCATGCCATAATGACAGTATACTAAGCCGATATGCGCATGCCATAATGACAGTAAACTAAGCCGTTACTCGGATGCCATAATGACAGTATACTAAGCCGTTACGCGCATGCCATAATGACAGTATACTAAGCCGTTACGCGCATGCCATAATGACAGTATACTAAGCCGTTATGCGCATGCCATAATGACAGTAAACTAAGCCGTTACGCGCATGCCATAATGACAGTATACTAAGCCGTTACTCGCATGCAATAATGACAGTATACTAAGCCGTTACGCGCATGCCATAATGACAGTAAACTAAGCCGTTACGCGCATGATATAATGGCAGTATACTAAGCAGTTACGCGCATGCAATAATGACAGTATACTAAGCCGTTACGCGCATGCCATAATAACAGTAAACTAAGCCGTTACGCGCATGCCATAATGACAGTAAACTAAGCCGTTATGCCCATGCCATAATGACAGTATACTAAGCCGTTATGCACATGCCATAATGACAGTATACTAAGCCGTTATGCGCATGCCATAATGACAGTAAACTAAGCCGTTACGCGCATGCCATAATGACAGTATACTAAGCCGTTACGCGCATGCAATAATGACAGTATACTAAGCCGTTATGCGCATGCCATAATGACAGTAAACTAAGCCGTTACGCGCATGCCATAATGACAGTAAACTAAGCCGTTACGCGCATGCCATAATGACAGTATACTAAGCCGTTACGCGCATGCAATAATGACATTATACTAAGCCGTTACGCGCGTGCCATAATGACAGTAAACTAAGCCGTTACGCGCATGCCATAATGACAGTAAACTAAGCCGTTATGCCCATGCCATAATGACAGTATACTAAGCCGTTACGCGCATGCTTTAATGACAGTATACTAAGCCGTTACGCGCATGCAATAATGACAGTATACTAAGCCGTTACGCGCATGCCATAATGACAGTATACTAAGCCGTTATGCGCATGCCATAATGACAGTATACTAAGCCGTTATGCGCATGCCATAATGACAGTATACTAAGCCGTTACGCGCATGCAATAATGACAGTATACTAAGCCGTTACGCGCATGCCACAATGACAGTAAACTAAGCCGTTACGCGCATGCCATAATGACAGTATACTAAGCCGTTATGCGCATGCCATAATGACAGTAAACTAAGCCGTTACGCGCATGCCATAATGACAGTATACTAAGCCGTTACGCGCATGCCATAATGACAGTATACTAAGCCGTTACGCGCTTGCCATAATGACAGTATACTAAGCCGTTATGCGCATGCCATAATGACAGTAAACTAAGCCGTTACGCGCATGCCATAATGACAGTATACTAAGCCGTTACGCGCATGCCATAATGACAGTATACTAAGCCGTTATGCGCATGCCATAATGACAGTATACTAAGCCGTTATGCGCATGCCATAATGACAGTATGCTAAGCCGTTACGCGCATGCAATAATGACAGTATACTAAGCCGTTACGCGCATGCCATAATGACAGTAAACTAATCCGTTACGCGCATGCCATAATGACAGTAAACTAAGCCGTTATGCCCATGCCATAATGACAGTATACTAAGTCGTTATGCGCATGCCATAATGACAGTAAACTAAGCCGTTACGCGCATGCCATAATGACACTATACTAAGCCGTTATGCGCATGTCATAATGACAGTAAACTAAGCCGTTACGCGCATGCCATAATGACAGTATACTAAGCCGTTATGCGCATGCCATAATGACAGTAAATTAAGCCGTTACGCGCATGCCATAATGACAGTAAACTAAGCCTTTATGCGCATGCCATAATGACAGTATACTAAGCCGTTACGCGCATGCCATAATGACAGTGCCTCAAGAAGGTCCTATGATGGATGATGACACATATAGCAGTTTGTTACAATTAGCTTGACCTTAAAGTCGTCAAACGCGATTTGAGACTGAGTCTTCATTTTCAGCCAATCAAAGGTGGTGTTGCTAATGTAATGTTTTTTATGATTTGTTGCCATACACGTCAATGCCCAACCAATTTTGTGATTTCCATTGCATATACTTTATCTGTGTAATTAGCTATCTTAAGTTTAGTTAAATCATTGAACAGGCAGATTAGAGACATTCATCTGCCAAACATGATTAAACTAGCAATATCAAGAGAAGGATACATTACATTTGAAATGAATACATGCCTTTCTTGTGTACGTACCGTACCACATGTCGTGTGCACATTGCATGTACAGAAAAGAATGATGCGAGTATACGAGATTCTTAAACTAATTGCATACTTTATATTTTGATAAAAATGACAGAAATTTCACAATTTGTAATGTTCGATAATAGAAAAAAGTGGTCAACAACGTTTTATGGAAGCGCTTTTGATGAGTATTTTTCTCGCCAAACTGGGAGCAACTGAAATATTTCATAAAGAATAAGATTACAATAAATATTACATTAAACACTATTAATTCGTAATACCCTTTATAAAATTATTGTTTTAGCATATACCGTGTTGGAAAGAACATGGACCCTGATATGACAGTGTCAGAAAATCTCAGTTCATTAATTACATATAAACTCCAGTGTGTCAGAAAATCTCAGGTAATTAACTACATATAAACTTCAGTGTGTCAGAAACTCTCAGATCATTAACTACATATAAAATCCAGTAGGCAAGAAACTCTCAGGTAATTAACTACATATCAACTCCAGTGTGCTAAAATCGCGCAGATCATTCACTACATAAACTCCAATATGACAGAAACTCTCAGGTCATTAACTACATAAACTCCAGTGTGCCAGAAACTCTCAGATCATTAACTACATACAAAATCCAGTGTGCCAGAAATTCTCCGGTAACTAACTACATATAAAATCCAGTGTGCCAGAAATTCTCAGGTCATTAACAACATATAAACTTAATTGTGTCAGAAACTCTCAAGTCATTAACTACATATAAACTCCAGTGTGTCAAAAACTCTAAGGTCATCAACAACATATAAACTCAAGTGTGCCAGAAACTCTCAGGTTATTAACTACATATAAACTCAAGAGTGCCAGAATCTCTCAGGTCATTAAATACATAAACTCCAGTGTGCCAGAAACTCTCAGTTCATTAACTACATATAAACCCCAGTGTGTCAGAAATTCTAAGGTCATTAACTACATATAAATTCCAGTGTGTCAAATACTCTCAGGTCATTAACTAAATAAACTCCAATGTGCCAGAAACTCTCAGATCACAAACTACATATAAAATCCAGTGAGCCAGTAATTCTCAGGTAATTAACTACATATAAACTGCAGTGTGCCAGAAACTCTCAGGTCATTAACAACATATACACTCCAGTGTGCCAGAAACTCTCAGGTCATTAACTATATATAAACTCCAATGTGCCAGAAACGCTCAGGTCATTAATTACAAAAACTCCAGTGTGCCAGAAACTCTCAGGTCATTAACTAAATATAAACTCAAGTGTGCCAGAATCCCTCAGGTCATTAACTACATAAACTACAGTGTGTCTGAAACTCTCAGGTCATTAACTACATATAAACTCCAGTGTGTCAAAAACTCTCAGGTCATTAACCACATATATACCCCAGTGTGTCAGAAACTCCCAGGTCATTAACAACATATAAACTACAGTGTGCCAGAAAGTCTCAGGTCATTAACTACATATAAACTCCAGTGTGTCAAAAACGCTCAGGTCATTAAATACATATAAACTCCAGTGTGTCAAAAACTCTAAGGTCATTACAACATATAAACTCCATTGTGTCAAAAACTCTCAGGTCATTATCTACATATAAACTTCACTGTACCAGATACTCTCAGGTCATTAACAACATATAAACCTCAGTGTGTCTCAAACTCTCAGGTCATTAACTACATATAAACTCCTGTGTGCCAGAAACTCTCAGATCAATAACTACATATAAAATCCAGTGTGCCGGAAACTCTCAAGTAATTAACTACATATAAACTCCAGTGTGTCAGAAAAGCTCAGGTCATTAACTATATAAACTCCAATGTGCCAGAAACTCTCAGATAATTAACTACATATAAAATCCAGTGTGCCAGAGATTCTCAGGTAATTAACTACATATAAACAGCAGTGTGCCATAATCTCTCAGGTCATTAACAACATATAAACTACAATGTGTCGAAAACTCTCTGGTCATTAACTATATATAAACTTCAGTGTGCGAGAAACTCTCAGGTCATTAACAACATATAAACTCCAGTGTGCCAGAAACTCTCAGGTAATTAACTACATATATAATTCAATGTGCCAGAAACGCTCAGGTCATTAACTACAAAACCTCCAGTGTGCCATAAATTCTCTGGTCATTAATTATATATAATCTCCATTGTGTCAGAAACTTTCAGGTCATTAAATACATAAACTCCACTGTGCCAGAAACTCTCAGGTCATTAACTACATTTAAAACCCAGTGTGTCAAAAACTCTCAGGTCATTAACAACATATAAACTCCAGTGTGCCAGAAACTTTCAGGTCATTAACTACATATAAACTCAAGTGTGCCGGAATCTCTCAGGTCATTAACTACATAAACTCCAGTGTGCCAGAAACTCTCAGGTCATTAACTACATATAAACTCCAGTGTGCCAGAAACTTTCAGGTCATTAACTACATATAAACTCAAGTGTGCCGGAATCTCTCAGGTCATTAACTACATAAACTCCAGTGTGCCAGAAACTCTCAGGTCATTAACTACATATAAACTCCAGTATGCCAGAAAATCTCAGTTCATTAACCACAGATAACCCCCAGTGTGCCAGAAACTCTCAGGTAATTAACTACATACAAGCTCAAGTGTGCCAGAGACTCTCAGATTATTAACTACATATAAACTCAAGTGTGCCAGAATCTCTCAGATCATTAACTACATAAACTTCAGTGTGCCAGAAACTCTCAGGTCATTAACTACATATAAACTATAATGTGCCAGAAACTCTCAGCTCATGAACAACATAAACTCCAGTGTGCTAGAAACTCTCAGGTCATTAACTACATAAACTATAGTGTGCCAGAAACTCTCAGGTCATGAAATACATAAACTCCAGTGTGCCAGAACCTCTCAGATCATTAACTACATTTAAACTTCAGTGTGCCAGAAACTCTCAGGTCATTAACTACATATAAACCCAGTGTGCCAGAAACTCTCAGGTCATTAACTACATAAACTCCAGTGTGCCAGAAACTCTCAGTTCATTAACTACATGTAAACCCAAGTGCGTCAGAAACTCTCAGGTCATTAACTACATAAACTCCGGTGTGGCAGAATCTCTCAGATCATTAACTAAATAAACTCAAGTGTGCCAGAAACAATCAGGTGATTAACTACATATAGACTCCAATGTGCCAGAAACGCTCAGGTCATTAACTACAAAAACTCCAGTGTGCCATAAACTCTCAGGTCATTAACTATATATAATCTCCATTGTGTCAGAAACTTTCAGGTCATTAACTACATAAACTCCACTGTGCCAGAAATTCTCAGGTCATTAACTACATTTAACACCCAGTGTGCCAGAAACTCTCAGGTCATTAACAACATATAAACTCCAGTGTGCCAGAAACTTTCAGGTCATTAACTACATAAACTCCATTATGCCAGAAACTGTCAGGTCATTAACAACATATAAATTCCAGTGTGCCAGAAACGCTCCTGCCATTAACTACATAAACTCCAGTGTCCCAGAAACTCTCTGGTCATTAACTACATATAAACTCCAGAGTGCCAGAGACTCTCATGTAATTAACTACATATACTCCAGTGTCCCAGAAACTCTCAGATCATTAACTACATATAAACTCCAATGTTCTGGAAACTCTCAGATCATTAACTACATATAAATTCTAGTGTGCTAGAAACTCTCAGGTTATAACATTATATAAACTCCAGTGTTCCAGAATCTCTCCGGTCATTAACTACATAAACTCCAGTGTGCCAGAAACTCTCTGGGCATTAACTACATATAAACTGCAGAGTGCCAGAAACTCTCAGATAGTTAACTACATAATCTCTAGTGTGCCAGAAACTCTCAGGTCATTAACTACTTATAAACTCCAGTGTGCCTGAAGCTCTCCGGTCATTAACTACATAAACTCCAGTTTGCCAGTAACTCTCAGGCCATTAACTACATATAAACTCCAGTGTGCCTGAAACTCTCTGGTCATTAACTACATTAACTCTAGTGTGCCAGAAGCTCTCAGGTCCTTAAGTACACGAGCTGCAATTTTATTTGAATATTTTCAAATGGTCGTAAGACATTCATGTACAAGGACGGCTTATAAACATTACATGCATAACATAACACCTGTGGTGCAAAAACATATTTAGAACTACTTTGCATAGATCAAGTTGGACATATGCGAGCTTTTCAAATGTACTTCTTCTGGAAAGAATAATTGCGTTCTAACGAAATAGATATTTTAGACACTGATACTTTAATGCTCAAAGAAAATATTAGTTTAAAGATATTTAAATGGATAAAACATATTCCTGTAAATGGACATTGTGTAAGAGGTCATTCAGAATCTACCTTTTGAGCTGCGAGAATGCGAATACAACTACTAACAGTTTTAAGAATCGCATCCAAACAATAATCCAATAATAATCCACAAATTAAATTATTAAAGTCCTAGTAATGAAATTTTCTAATGAATTCCACTTAGAGTCCTAATAGAAAATCCATAATGGAAGACGATGACGTATGCTGTATCTAGTACTGTGCCTATATACTGTTCTTTGTACAAATACAATTTTTTTGATAAATTGTCCTTCTCCAAGAATTCTGTATGAGCTCATCAAATGATCTGAAACCTTAGCAGAACTCAAAAACTGGCCCATGCAGAAAAACTTGATATCAAGTGTAAAAAGTCCAAAATGGAGAATATTTCTTTAAAGCAGAGATTATATTGTATTTTAAACGCAGTTTAAAAAATCCCAATGTTTTGTGAATCTAGAGGGTCCCGTGATCATGTTCATATATCAAATTCACGCACGCAGTATAGCCTATGTTTCATTCTATATAAAACACGCATAAATTAATGAATTCTACAAAGTTGTTTACATCTTAATGCACGTAATCTATTCATGACTTTGGCAACAACCAATCATTTTAAAATAAAAATAGAAATTGTGTACGAGGCTTCTACTAATTTTGAATCAAGGTCAGGATCTAGATCAACATTAAGTGTTTACGAAATAATTACTCAGGTCAACTGATCTTTTGGACAAAGACCATCTCGCGTGAATAAATTTATATTACATTAGCATGTAATAAAAAAAACCAAAAGATTTAAAACTGACACACAAACAATTAAATTAAATTTAATTTATATTAGATCAGATAAGCGTAATAAAATAAGTGAATCCAAAACAACAAATTGCATCGAAAACGGTATAGACGTTTGAGTCATTGATATCGGAATGATATAGGAAGACTGCTTTCTTTGAAAATGTCCAAAATGTCAGGCGCTGATGAAATGCGACGTCATTAGAAGACTTGCCATACCACTGTTTATTCCGTCTTCATTGCTACAACGAACACCATAGAAGAAAGTCGCTTATATCGTTCAAGCCGTAGTGAATTTTCAAAGATTGTAAACATAAACACTCATTCCAAAGAAATTACGGAAATATTCGACTGAAGGTTAGGAACAATACCTTATGTGTGTGATAACATTCGTTTACCAACATAATCTTTGTGACAATAAGTTCAAAGGCATGCAACCCGTTGAACTGGTTCAATACAACAGATTATTGCTAACCGTCATTCTAAATTTATTTTCTAGACGTCAATTTCTGGATAGTTGGAATATAAGGAAATCTTCAGTAGTGCTGTGAACAAATCAGTTTACCACATGTTTTCTCTCACATCTCTGCAGTGGATGTAAATGGTGTTGGACATTATACAATCATGTCCTATTCAAGATCATAAACGTATGCCAACCCTTTTTGGAGAGTGCTGGGGGACTAAAGAAACGCCAATGTCGCTTGGTTTCTACTCTGTCCTAGGAAAGGTGTAATAGTTTCATCAATTGCAATTGCATTTCTTGATTGCAAAAATTTATCAATTACGCATGCAGTTCTTGATTGCAAAGATTAATTTTACTAAATTTAACTCATTCTACTTCAACTGTTTAAATTTTATGGCATTTGTGTTGGCTGTCATGCTAAATTTTCTGAAAATGCGTTTTGCATCTCTCAATTAGGTTAGTAATTTTCGCCATGAATCTGGACTCTCTTGGTTTTGCAGCAGACTGGCGGGCGTTTGTTTGTGTCTCATTCGTGTCGTCCTCAAAATCGCTCGCATGGATTTGACCTAGTTCTGCAACTCCTTCATTTTTATTAAATAATTTCATTTGACTGAGTTTTACGCGCAGCGGGTCTCTGTTCAAAGGGCCAATGTCTTACACAAAGAGTATTGATTCAGCTCTCAAACGGCAAGGACAGAAGAGTCAATACAGCTTAACTTTCTGGTCAGTGACTTAGCAGAACAAACAACCATGAACATTATAATTCTAGACCAAATCATTCGGAATTACATTTCTGAGAACACGTTGAACTACTCTTCTCGAGATAAAAGTCAAGATACTTCCTATATCTGTCATGAGAAAGGACACGGGGCCCGGAAAGCCCAAATCGACAAAATGGAGGACAATAGGAGAAAGGAGAGTTAAAAGAGAAAAGGCAGACAAAGGAAAAAGGAGAGCCGAAGGAGAAAGGAGACGATGCATGTTAGCATAGTCAGAATAAAAACAATTGTTCTTCAAGTTGATCTACGAAAAAAGAAAATACATCAAAGAACCATTAGGAGGTAGAGTAGAGGTCATCCCAATTCCCTTCACGAAATCCAACAAACCAGGACCATGATAATCAGTTAGACACGGAAAAGCCCGTGCCACTGAATAAATCCAATAAACCAGGACCATGATAATAAATTGGACACGGAAAAGCCCGTGCCACTGAATAAATTCAAACAGAGTCAGAGAGTGAAATTAGTAAATGATGTGTTGTGAACGTGTAGTAGTGATTCATCAATGGAATACACTAACTAAAACGTTCAATGTGTCTTTGTCTTATCATGTCAAACAAAAACTTAATCACACAACTTGTTATATCATGGAGGTAAATGGATTTTGGAAACTGTGTATGAGGCATCGAATATTTGTGTGATGGTGTGATTTTGCGACTTCATCTTTTACACGATACCATTGTGTTTATCAGTAGTGGATAATACACAGTGTGTTTTGGATTGTGTTGGAAGGGATAGATGTTACGTTGTACAGAGTTTTGTTCCATAAGGTCTTCTTTCTTTAAACCCTAACCGTTTATTCGGATAGTAAGTGTGGCGAAACCAGACGAGACGCATTTGACAGTGTGCATTTGGTATAGATGATGTGATGAATAATATGTTAGTGAGATTTAGCCCCCTCGTGCACACAACGAAGTTCTTTTGATTGGTGTGGAATTTAAGAGACTAGTAAAGTCGTATTGAGTCTGTGAATGTCAATTAGTTAAATGGTGTTAGTATGTTTGTATAACATGGCTGAATTGGATGGGGTGGGGTTCTTCATGGGCTTCTTGCCAGGACCCGCCTAAACATAAGCCCCAAAACGTACACACACAAACATACATACACTGGTCACTTAACAATTTACCATTGTTTTATTCTGGCGCCCGTTTATTGGATAGTGATTAAATAGCATCATTGTGTGTGTATGTATATATATATATATATGTATATGTGTGTGTGTGTGAATATGTCTGTATATATATATATATATATATATATATATATATATATATATATATATATATATATATATATATATATATATATATATATATGCGTCCTCACCACCTTCATGTACACAACAACTCTTTCTTTAAACAGTTAAGGTGAGTAAAAACCACTAGACGCGGTGTTTACGTGTTGTGTGTATGGAGTGTTGGATAGTAGAGGTGATGCGATGGATAGTATTATGTGACATGTAGTCCTTTCGTTTACATGTATAGTTTCTGATCATAGATATGGGATTTAATAAGCTACAGAAGACATTTTGGATTTTGTATATGGGGTCTTAAATGGTATATATATATATATATATATATATATATATATATATATATATATATATATATATATATATTCATATGAAGTGATGCGAGATTTAGTCTCTTTGTATAAACCTACTCATTTCTTCTGATAGTAGGTGTGGGATTTATGAGAGCAGTCAAGCGTGTTGTGTTGTGTATTTGGCGTTGAATGGTTGACATGATGTGATGTATATTAGTCAAGCGTATTGTGTTGTGTATTTGGCGTTGAATGGTTGACATGATGTGCTGTATATTAGTCAAGCGTGTTGTGTTGTGTATTTGGCGTTGAATGGTTGACATGATGTGCTGTATATTATGTATGTTTTATATACTTCTTTAACGCAATGCACTTGTTATTTTTTATAAAAACTAAATTTCTAAATTTGCACATTTAAATTTTTGGGAACAATTTGTAAAAATATCTAGTTGTTATATTTCGGGGAACCTATCACTTTTACTTAGCGCTAAATTGTTTATTAGTTTGGAAATTGTAGTATGACTTTTAGCCTCAACAATATTTTTAATTTCTTTTGAACATTGTTCGGGTTCTGCTAACGTCGGTATGAGTTTCGTTTTTCCGGTGCTCTTGGCCAATTTGTTTAATCAAAATTTTCCTTATAATTATTAGTTTCGGTACAATGTCAGAAATGTAGGATTACTTTTAGTCTAAGCGTTTTAAATATATTTATTCCCGATTTACTTAGTCTCTGCCTTAGTCAGGGACATTTTTGCACTACTACTTTTAGTTTTGGCTAACTAAAAGAATTACAAATATTATTTTAGTCAACTTTTAAAGTTTGGTATAGTTTTGGAATTACTGGTGGTACGTTTAATCTTGGACAATTATTTTAAACAAACATTTTGGTTATCGTTTAGTATCTGTTAAAGTCCGGCACAAAGTCGTTATTTTAGTGCTAATTTTAGTCTCGGTCTGGATTTTCGCAGTCTCCGGCTAACAGGTCGTAAATGCAGTAGGGTTTAAAACATGTGGCGAAGGTGACAGTTTCCCAGAGCTCATTGGGCGACAAACTAATGGGTGCGAGAGGTCGTAATGTGCCAAAACCCCTTTCGGTCATCATCGTCGCCCCAGACGCCATTTAACTTTAGTACACCATTGGTTAAATGCAATGTTTATTTTTTTTTAGACTCTATTGCCGTAATAAGTTATGCAGTTTTACCAGAAAGTCTCTTATTTGCGCGCTTTAAATAATATCCTCTCCCTTCCCCATCCACGATATTGTTGCTAAACCATCTTCAGATTTAAATTAGTTATATACCTTAAGTAACAAGGAATTTCATAATAAGCAATTGATTCGTAATCTCTTTCTGCGTATCGGTTATTGCATCAAAATTGTTTACTGATCAGAAATAAAGGTGAAAAGCTTGGAGAATCACAACTTTTATTTATTATCATTATAATCAAACGATGAGTGTTTGTTAAATGAGTTGTTAATTATCGCAGCAAGTGATCCTATTCGTTGGGAGCCCATCTAGTTCAATTAAGGAGGAAAAGGGAAACGAGGGTAAAATGACTGAATGAGTAAAAACCAAAGGAAAGGAAGATGAAATGTATGTAATCAATGAACGGAATTAATGTACCAATGATTAGGCTGTGTTTAAAAGATGTGGGTAAATTTCACTTTTTGAATTTTAAATAACAACAACCAGATTCGGCTAGGTTAATTTTTGTCAGACGCAAAAAAATGCAGTGGAAGTTCGCCATATGTAGAATTATTTCTAGGAATGATAAATATAGCGCACTTGCAGATGTGGTTAACATTAATTAGTGCCACTGTGTTTGTAGTAGTAGCCATTATTCAGACTAAACGTTCACATATCTTTGATGAATATTATTTCTCCTAAGACTATCTTTCGAGCTGATGGAAAGGGACTTATAATATTACGATTGCAGATATGAACATTACTGAGATTTATATGTCTAGTTACGATATTCTGCTTTTTGTCTAGTTTTTATGTCGGGCAGGAGTTTTAACAATGGTTGTGGTACAGTTTACATTTATAATCGTTAACTCTTTTGTTCTGTTGTATCTGGAAGATATAGGGTTAATGTAATAAAGTGTTGCCGTCATACATATTTCAAACCAGTGTAGCATTTTAGGTGTGAACATATTCCTGATACATTATGCGTTTTGCCTATTAGGATAGTACAACTTTTCGCGCGGCGGGTTCGTGTCTCTACTACAATAATTGCCGACACAGCAGTACGTGCACGAAAATCTTGATGAATACAGTTGTCCCCTTTCATATATGCTGCAGATTAGGTTATACCAATCCCTCTCACATTCCAAGTTACTTCCACATCTGAGAATAAAAGTGTTGTACGATACATAAGGTATAATTTGCAAGGTGAATAAATCCCAAAAGTAAAATATCAGGTATTTAAAAATAATATATATCTCAATGCTAGCCTTTCCAATTTTACGGTCTTTGGTTCACGTAAGTAATAAGATCATTCGTCAAGATGAATATGGACAAGAGTATTTTTTTGCAGAATGCATTGTATAATGAACTTATAATCAAGCAAGAATTATACAGCATTGAACAACAAACATAAGCTTATTTGTAACTTTCTCCTCATTTAGACCTATCAATGAATGAGAACGAATAAAGATTTTTGTTTGTTTGTTTGATTAGGATTTTTAACGTAGCTTTAACAATTTTTCAGTCTGCAGTGAGGCAGTTTATAGTGATGTCTACCACTGGGGCATCATGCCGCAGACATGTAGCATGATGTCCCATCCAGTCACATTATCCTGACACCAGGCCGACCAGTCCTAACACTAACCTCTTAATACTGAACGTCAAGCGAGGCAGCTGTTAGTACCATTTTTGTAAGTCTTTGGTATGACTCGGCCGGTGATCGAACCCACGACCTCCCGCTTCCGCGGCGGACGCTCTAACCACTAGGCCACCGGAGCGGTAGAACGAATAAAGAGGTGTCGATTCTATAACACTGGATATATTTTTAAATTCATTCGCTCGGATTCAATTTACGACCCAAACAGTATTAACGGATTAAAGCAGTCATAGGGGAACCTGTCCGGGTGGTGGTGGTGGAGGAGGGGAGTGATGTAATGGGTAAAAAAAATTCATACACTTTGAGTCAGAATCATAAATAAATCCATGAAATATCATGAGAATTACAATAACTCCATGACTGAATGTTCAATTAAGTTAACCTTTTTCTGAGGTTTTAAACTAAATAGCAAATAGAAAATAGGAATACAGAGAACAATAACTGCCTATATAATGTAATAATGGACATCGTTTTCATTATACGGGCAGTTATTGTTGTCTGTATTCCTATATTTGCATATGCTTGATGGCTTTGAAATTAAATGACCATATTATACAAAAAGATAAAGCAATCTTGGGCACTTTTTCATCTTTCCTACCGTTAGATGGTTTGGGACAGTTTTTTTTTATCTTTCTTACCATTAAATAGTTTGTTACAGTTTTCCTTTCCTTTGATATCTTAATAATAGTGGAATGTAACTTTCTGCTACTTTTAAAAAAATCTTATTTATAAGCATTTAATTATATTTATTTATTTTCCCTCTTGTGCTGGTGATTTAAAATATTCTGGATCAACTGACTTTTAAATTTCCGCTTGCATATTTCCATATATATTAAGAGAAGTAAACGTCTTTTTGCATTTCTTCGTATATACTGGTGATTCATTTGTACGGCATATTAAAAGCACGTTTTATTTAACGATGATACGCAGTTAGTTCATGGTAGAGAAATACTGGTAAAGGACGTAATATACATGGACTTAAAACTACAAGTTTACGTGGTATTTCAGCAGGATACTAACATTATCCCCTGCGGTAAATTGGCGTAAAAATCTTTATATTACACTAAATAGAAAATGAGGCTATGCCACTTCTAGAAGTATCGCTTTGTTAGTCTGGTTCCCTGACCGCTCTCCACTCCGTTACGGTAACGGAGTGGAGAGCGGTCAGGGAACCAGACTATCGCTTTGTGTGAAATGTTTGGAATCCTCTTTTCATATACCACACACCATAACAATAACAATTAGATTTTTTACCCTAACAGTTGTTTGGCTACGTTAACATTTGTGTTGTTAATATTTATGTTTTGTATGTTAATAATAGTAGTTGTACTTCATTAATAATGTTTGTACGTTAATACTAGATTTTGTACTTTAATATTAATGTTGTACCTTAATAGCAGTGTTTATACCTTAATAGCAGTGTTTATACCTTAATAGCAGTGTTTGTACCTCAATATTAGTGTTTGGATCTTAATAGCACTGTTTGTACCTATATAGCACTGTTTATACCTTAATAGCAGTGTGTGTACCTTAATAGCAGTGTGTGTAACTTAATAGCAGCGTTTGTACCTTAATAGTAGTGTGTGTACCTTAATAGCAGTGTATGTACCTTAATAGCAGTGTGTGTAACTTAAATGCAGTGTTTGTACCTTAATAGTAGTGTTTATACCTTATTAGCAGTGTTTTTACCTTAATAGCAGTGTTTGTACCTTAATATTAGTGTTTGAACCTTTATAGCAGTGTGTGTAAGTTAATAGCAGTGCTTGAACGTTAATATCAGTGTTTATACCTTATTAGCAGTGTTGGCACCTTAATATCAGTGTTTGTACCTTAATATTAGTGTTTGAACCTTAATAACAGTGTGTGTCGCCTAATAGCAGTGTTTATACCTTATTAGCAGTGTTTGTACCTTAATATCAGTATTTGTACCTTAATATTAGTGTTTGAACCTAATATCAATGATTGTGGCTTAATAGCTGTGTGTGTACCCTAATAGCAGTGTTTATACCTTAATAACAGTGTTTATACTTTAATAGCAGTATTTGTACCTTAATAGCAGCTTGTGTAACTTATTAGCAGTGTATGTACCTTAATAGCAGTGTGTGTAACTTAATAGCAGTGCTTGTACCTTAATATCAGTGTTTGTACCTTAATATCAGTATTTGTACCTTAATATTAGTGTTTGAACCTAATATCAATGTTTGTGGCTTAATAGCTGTGTGTGTACCCTAATAGCAGTGTTTATACCTTAATAACAGTGTTTATAATTTAATAGCAGTATTTGTACCTTAATAGCAGCGTGTGTACTTTATTAACAGTGTATGTACCTTAATAGCAGTGTGTGTACCTTAATAGCAGTGTTTATAGCCTAATAGCTTTATTTGTACCTTAAAAGCAGTGTGTGTACTCTATTAGCAGTGTGTGTACCTTAAAAGCAGTGTGTGTACCTTATTAGCAGTGTTTGTACCTTAATATCAGTGTGTGTACCTTAGTATTAGTGTTTAAACCTTAATAGCAGTGTTTGTTCCTTAATAACAGTGTTTGTACCTTAAAAGCAATGTTTATACCTTAATAGCAGTGTTTGTACCTTAATAGCAGTGTGTGTGTGCCTTAATAGCAGTATGTGTGTACCCTAATAGCAGTGTTTGTATCTTAATAGCAGTGTTGTACCTTAATAGCAGTGTTTATACGTGAATAGCAGTGTTTGTACCTTAATATCAGTATTTGTACCTTAATATTAGTGTTTGAACCTAATATCAATGTTTGTGGCTTAATAGCTGTGTGTGTACCCTAATAGCAGTGTTTATACCTTAATAACAGTGTTTATAATTTAATAGCAGTATTTGTACCTTAATAGCAGCGTGTGTACTTTATTAAAAGTGTATGTACTTTAATAGCAGTGTGTGTACCTTAATAGCAGTGTTTATAGCCTAATAGCTTTATTTGTACATTAAAAGCAGTGTGTGTACTCTATTAGCAGTGTGTGTACCTTAACAGCAGTGTGTGTACCTTATTAGCAGTGTTTGTACCTTAATAGCAGTGTTTGTATCTTAATAGCAGTGTTTGTACCTTAATAGCAGTGTTTATACGTCAATAGCATTGTTTGTACCTTAATAATAGTATTTGTACCTTAATAGCAATATTTATACCTTAATAGCAGTGTGTGTACCTTAATAGCAGTGTTTATACCTTAATAACAATGTTTATACCTTAATAGCAGTTTGTGTACCTTAATATCAGTGTTTGTACCTTAATATTAGTGTTTGTACATTAATAGCAGTATTTGTATTTAATCAGGCCCGGACATAAAGAAAAAAGGACCCTAGGCAGCTAACAGTGTCGGGGCCCCCTTTTTGGTAATTTAGCACTTATATATTATTTTCTGTGTCATGTATTCTCATTGTGTACCATTTTGGTTTCTGGCCGCCGCCCCCCCCCCCCCCCCCCAAAGCAGCTGCATAGTTTGCCAAGGCAGAAGTTCACCTCTGACTTTAATTTTTCGTGCAGACAATCCTACTCTCAGTACAATCAATACATGTTCAACAGATAAAAGGTTTAAGTTCCGAATTGTTTAACCATACCTACAGCTCTTTTTACACATGAAAAACTAATTAATATTGTATGAAATCTACAAAAAATGCAGTTTACCGTTTTATTTCACGTTTGCTTCCGTCAGCGTTGTTGTCAACTACATTCAAACAATAAGGCGTCACGCCCGTACACAATTCCATAGAACAGGCATTTCCACTGCAGACATAGCAGATTGCTAAAATTAAACAGTGATGAAAAATATTATTCTGTTTTGTCACAGCTTGCGTGAATAGAACAAAGGTATCGTAAAGTGAGATTATCAAATGTCTATGAAAAGAAGCAAGACAAAAATGTTGTTATATCTCAATACATCGTATCCTCGTTTTCTTGGAGTAAAGTGACAAGACGGAAAGACAGACATACTAACAGACGTTTCCTCTGCATGTATTATAAATACGTTTATTGAAATATCACTGTTGCATTATATATTTCGTAGTTTTTTGTTTACCTTTTGTCGTTATTGCAATAAAGTCACTGTTTTATTTGGCATCAAAGTTATCACAAAAATGCATGTACAAAAACAATTTGATTACAACGATGGCTAACAATATCACTTTTTCATATATATATATATATATATATATATATATATATATATATATATATATATATATATATATATATATATATATATATATGACATTAATGTATCGTACCGCTCCGGTGGCCTAGTGGTTAGAGAGTTCGCCGCGGAAGCGGGAGGTCGTGGGTTCGATCCCCGGCCGAGTCATACCAAAGACTTACAAAAATGGTACTAACAGCTGCATCGCTTGACGCTCAGCATTAAGAGGTTAGTGTTAGGACTGGTCATATTATCCTGGTGTCAGGATAATGTGACTGGGTAGGACATCATGCTACATGTCTGCGGCATGATGCCTCAGTGCTAGACATCACTATAAACTGCCTCACAGCAGACATCGTAGCGATATGACTGAAAAATTGTTAAAGCTACGTTAAAAATCCTAATCAAACAAACAAACAAACAAACCTTAATGTATCAAGATATACATCGCTATCAGGACATATTTCACTTCAATTCCTGAACAATGAAGGTCAAGGAGCAATGTATTCAATTTAAATAAAAGTTGTCTCGATAATCCGGAAATAACTATCCAAAAATAAAAGCATTAAGAAGTATTGTACAAGATAGCAGAGTCAGTCGGATAAAAGATCTTATATTGTGTCAGTTTGTCAATCTCTGCTGAAATTCTAGTGGCACGTTAAAGTTATACATTTAATAAGTATCATGTGTGCGGATACTCTTAAATTAGCTTAAACCGTATTGTGACCAGGAACTGTATGAACAAGGGTTTTGCTACTAATGGACGGAGGATTTAATAATTAAATATACACAGTTTTCAAATCGTCTACACGTTTGACATAACATCTGGGTAATAAATTGTGAGTGTCGTTAGGTCTCTTTAGTGTTTACCATCTGTAAATACAGTTTTTTTTGTAGATGGCTGTAATTTTAAAGTTGATAATTTAAGTTTTGGAAAGTATAGGCTTCCAAAACAAATGATGTCAAATAACAGCTCATTAGCAGCTAAAACATTGGTAAAATACGACTTTTATAAATGACAACATTTTAATAGTTTACCGTAACGTATTTATTTGCATGATACAAGTAGACGAGTAGAGTAACAAAAAAGATTGTCAAGATATTGTCATAATGAAAGCAATAAGTGACTTCATTAATTTCTTAAAGTCATTATTGAAAATACATGTACAGCCAGCAAACACATAATCACGTATCACACATGATGAAATTATCAATGAAAAATGTGCATGATTAAGATATGTGGAAACTCGTTAACCTGGATATTATTAACCGGAAACTAAATTGTTCGGATTTAACAACGAGGTTTCGCAGTCTATCTATCAGTCTGTCTGTCTGTCCGTCCGTGAGTCCGTGGGTCCATGGGTCCATCCATCCATCCATCCATCCATCCATCCATCCATCCATCCATCCATCCATCCATCCATCCATCCATCCATCCATCTATCTATCTATCTATCTATCTATCTATCTATCTATCTATCTATCTATCTATCTATCTATCTATCTATCGACTTGCCTATAACAAATGTACATGGCAGTGGCTAGGCAATTCATACACGTACACGTACATGTACATGTATGTATGTATGTATGTATGTATGTATGTATGTATGTATGTATGTATGTATGTATGTATGTATGTATGTATGTATGTATGTATGTATGTATGTATGTACGTATCAATGTATAAATTACGTAGCCACTGCAATGTACAGTTATTAGACATTTTAGTTTCTTAGATTAGAAGGTTCAAAAATATCTAGCAACAATTGGTCCCATACAGTTGATAATATCTTTTTCAAGTTTTAAAAAAGTATAAACCTAAATAGCCATTAGTGAGCATTGTTAGGTTTCTGTATACGGCTTGAATTTAAAATGACACGGATTCGAAACTTCATGTCACATGTTTGTTGCAGAGAAAACGTTTGCCTGTACATTTAAATAGCAATTACAGGAATGATAATATTAGTTAGCCCAATAAAATTACTGAAACAGTTTGATACAACATGTTCCTCTTTAATAAGTTTAAACCTTATCATATCAATCATAAGATTTTAAAATATCTGAAGTTTTTAAATTTCTTACTATTTCTAATATTTCAGAACACGTATACTGTTTAACGTATAACATGAACGAAAACAACTTAGGAAATTTAAATGACAGAACTGCCCCTAGCCCTAATTGAGACGGCCTATTCACCTTATGATTTCAGACCAAACACTTGTAATTCAAGACAAATTGGGAAATTTACTTGATGGCGGAGGTATTGTTGACATTATACTTGCGGTCAAGCTTTGTGTGAACATCGTTGCTGAAATAGTGGAAGTAGTCATCGAAGGCGTTGTTGATGTTGACAAACCTATTGGCATCGTTGTTGTTGTTCTACTTATCGAATCCATCATTGTAGTAGTATCTATTGATTTCTGTGTTACTGTAAATCCTTAGTATATAAGAAAGGTTACGTTAAATAACGTACAACTATATTTATGCCAACTTACCATATTGACACCCTGTTAAATCCGTACAACTATATTTAAACCAACTTACTATATTGATACCCTGTTAAATGCCGTACAACTATATTTATACCAACTAACTATATTGATCACCTGTTAAATACCGTACAACTATATTTATACCAACTAACCATATTGATACCCTGTTAAATGCCGTACAAACATATTTAGGTTCATAATACCGTGTGATAGTATTAGTGAAATCTTGGTTAATAATACTGTGTGATGGTATTAGTGAAATCTAGGTCAATAATACCTTTTTATAGTATTAGTGAAATTTTGGTTAATAATACCGTGTGGTAGTATTAGTGAAATTTGGGTTAATAATACCGTGTGATGGTATTAGTCAAATCTACGTTAATAATACTGTGATGGTATTAGTGAAATCTAGGTTAATAATACCGTGTGATAGTATTAGTTAAATCCAGGTCAATAATACCGTGTGATATTATTAGTGAAATTTAGGTTGATAATACCGTGTGATGGTATTAGTGAAATTTAGGTTAATAATTCCGTGTGAGAGTATTAGTGAAATTAAGGTTAATAATACCGTGTGATAGTATTAGTGAAATCTAGGTTAATAATACCGTGAGATAGTATTAGTGAACTTTAGGTTAATAATACCGTGTGATAGTAATAGTGAAATATAGGTTAATAATACCTTGTCATAGCAATAGTGAAATCAAGGTCGTTAATACCGTGTGATAGAATTAGTGAAATTTAGGTTGATAATACCGTGTGATAGTATTCGTGAAATTTAGGTTAATAATATCGTGTGATAGTATTAGTGAAATTTAGGTTCATAAAACCGTGTGATAGTATTAATATAATGTAGGTTAATAAAATCGTGTGATGGTATAAGTGAAATCTAGGTTAATAATACCGTGAGATAGGATTAGTGAAATTTGAGTTAATAATACCATGTGATAGTATTAGTCAAATCTTGGTTAAAAATAATACTGTGTGTTGGTATTAGTGAAATCTAGGTCAATGATACCGTGTGATATTATTAGTGAAATTTAGGTTAATAATACCGTGTTATGGTATTAGTGAAATTTAGGTTAATAATACCGTGTGATAGTAGTACTGAAATCTAGGTTAATAATACCGGGTGTTAGTATCTGTGAAATCTGGGTTAATAATACCTTGTGATAATACCGTGTGATAGTAATAATGAAATATAGGTTAATAATACCGTGTGATAGTATTAGTGAAATCTAGGTCAATAATACCGTGTGAAGGTATTAGTGAAATTTGGGTTAATAATACCGTGAGACAGTATTAGAGAAATCTAGGTTAATAATACCGTGTGATAGTATTAGTGAAACCCAGGTCAATAATACCGTGTGATAGTAATAGTGAAATTTAGGTTAATAATACCGTGTGATGCTATAAGTGAAATCTAGGTTAATAATACCGTGTGATAGGATTAGTGAAATTTGGGTTAATAATACCGTGTGATAGTATTAGTTTAATCTTGGTTAATAATACTGTGTGATGGTATCAGTGAAATCTAGGTCAATGATACCGTGTTATATTATTCGTGAAATCTTGGCGAATAACACCGGGTAATAGTATTAGTGAAATCTAGGTGAATAATAACGTGTGATAATACCGTGTGATAGTAATAGTGAAATATAGGATAATAATACCGTGTGATAGTATTAGTGAAATCTATGTTAATAATACCGTGTGACAGTATTAGTGAAATCTAGATTAATAATAACGTATGATAGTATTAGTGAAATCTTGATCAATAATACCGTGTGATAGTATTAGTGAAATCTAGATCAAAAATACCGTGTGATAGTATTAGTGAAATTTAGGTTGATAATACCGTGTGATGGTATTAGTTAAATTTAGGTTAATAATACCGTATTGTGGTATTAGTGAAATTAAGGTTGATAATACCGTGTGATGGTATTAGTGAAATCTAGGTTGTTTACACCGTGTGATAGTATTAGTAAAATTTAGGTTAATAATACGGTGTGATAGTATTAGAGAAATCTAGGTGAATCAAACCGTGTGATAGTATTAGTGAAATTTTGTTTAATGATACTGTGTGATAATATCGTGTGATAGTAATAGTGAAACATAGGTTAATAATACCGTGTGATAGTATTAGTGAAATTTAGTTTAATAATACCGTCTGATAATACCGTGTGATAGTAATAGTGAAATTTAGGTTAATAATACCGAGTGATAGTATTACTGAAATTTAGGTTAATAATACCGTGTGACAGTATTATTGAAATTCAGATTGATAATACTGTGTGATAGTATTACTGAAATTTAGGTTAATAATACCGTGTAATAGTATTAGTGAAATATAGGTTAATAATACCGTGTGATAGTAGTAGTGAAATTTAGGTTAATAATACCGTGTGATCATACCGTGTGATAGTATTAGTGAAATTTAGATTGATTATACCGTGTGATAATATTAGTGATATTTTGTTTGATAATACCGTGTGATAGTATTAATAATTTTTTTTTAATAATACCGTGTGATAGTTTTAGTGAAATCTAGGTTAATAATACCGGGTGATAGTATTAGTGAAATATAGGTTAATAATACCGTGTGATGGTATAACTGAAATCTAGGTTATTAATACCGTGTGATAGGATTAATGAAATTTGGGTTAATACTACTGTGTGATAGTATTAGTGAAATATAGGTCAATTATACCGTGTGATAGTATTAGTGAAGTCTAGGTCAATAATACCGTATGATAGTATTAGTGTAATTTGTGTTAATAATACCGTGTGATAGTATTAGTGAAATCTAGGTTAATAATACTGTGATGGTATTAGTGAAATCTAGGTCAATAATACCATGTGATAGTATTAGTGAAATCCAGGTCAATAATACCGTGTGATAGTATTAGTGAAATTTAGGTTGATAATACCGTGTGATGGTATTAGTGAAATTTAGGGTAATAATAACGTGTGATAGTATTAGTGAAATTAAGGTTAATAATACCTTGTGATGGTATTAGTGAAATTAAGGTTAATAATACCGTGTGATACTATTAGTGAAATCTAGGTTAATAATTCCGTGTGATATTATTAGTGAAATTTAGGTTAATAATACCGTGTGATAATACCGTGTGATAGTAATAGTGAAAAATAGGTTAATAAGACTTTGTGATAATATTAGTGAAATCAAGGTCGTTAATACCATGTGATAGAATTAGTGAAATTTAGGTTAATAATACCGTGTGATGGTATTAGTGAAATTTAGGTTAATAATACCGTGTGATAGTATTAGTGAAATTTAGGTTAATAATACCGTGTGATAGTATTAGTGAAATCTAGGTTAATAATACCTTGTGATGGTATTAGTGAAATTTAGGTTAATAATACCGTGTGATAGTATTAGTAAAATCTAGGTCAATAATACCGAGTGATACTATTAGTGAAATCCAGGTTAATAATACCATGTGATGGTATTAGGGAAATTTAGGTCAATAATACCGTCTTATGGTATTAGTGAAATTGAGGTTGATAAAACCGTGTGATGTTATTAGTGAAATCTAGGTTGTTAATACCGTGTGATAGCATTAGTGAAATTTAGGTTAATAATACCGTGTGATAGTATTAGTGAAATTTAGATTGATTATACCGTGTGATAGTATTAGTGAAATCTAGGTTGTTAATACCGTGTGATAGTATTAGTGAGATATAGGTTAATAATACCGTGTGATAGTATTAGTGAAATTTAGGTTAATAATACCGTGTGATAGTATTAGTGAAATTTAGGTTAATGATACAGTGTGATGGTTATTAGTGAAATCTAGGTTAATAATACATGTGATAGTATTACATAAATTTAGGTTAATAATACCGTATGATGGTATTAGTGAAATCTAGGTCAATAATGCGGTGTGATATTATTAGTGAAATCTAGGTCGCTAGTACCGTGTGATAGTATTAGTGAAATCCAGGTCAATAATACCGTGTGATAGTATTAGTGAAATCTAGGTTAATAATACCGTGTGATAGTATTAGTGAAATCCAGGTCAATAATACCGTGTGATAGTATTAGTGAAATCTAGGTTAATAATACCTTCTGAGAGTATTAGTGAAATCTAGGCTGTTAATACCGTGTGATAGTATTACTGAAATCCAGGTCAATAATACGGTGTGATAGTAATACTGAAATCTAGGTTAATAATACGGTGTGATAGTATTAGTGAAATTTAGGTTAATAATACCGTGTGATAGTATTGGTGAAGTCTATGTTGATAATACCGTGTGATAGTATTAGAGAAATCTAGGTTGATAATACCGTGTGAATGTATTAGTAAAATCTAGGTTAATAATACCGTGCGATCGTATTAGTGAAATCTAGGTTAATAATACATTCGGGAAAGATCGCCGCCGTTGTTTGACTACTTGAAAGTGGGCTTTTCCGATTTTGTACTATATTTGTGATATTTGTGCTTGTTTTCTCTCATCGTCTACATTGATTTGTTTCATCACGCATTTGCTGTTCCGTTCGTGTGTGTTGGTTCATTTCCTTGTGTTGGAAGCTTTAGCAATTGGATTTTTTCTCAGCTATTTTCTCCCGCTGTTGAGACGTAATTTGTTTTTGAATAAACCGCCATCACGTGACTGCTTACACTACGTCGAATCTTCATTAATTCGATTTAATGACCACACCTTGGTTCTAGATACTACCTTGTGCTCAAGACTGAACGAACTGGGAATTCATTCTTCATTTCTTAAATGTAAACGGAAGCGAAAACAGAAACGTTCTTTCAAAGCTGGCCATCGTAGAACAGGAAGAAGGATTCCAGTTATCTCCCTTTCACCCGTAACGGATATACAACTTATACATTCTGCCGTTAATTTTAATAACCTGGTTCAAATTCGTCTTAAATCGTCAACTGTCCCAGGGATACCACTACGTATTGCATTATTCAACGCTCAATCAGTAGGATCACCGGAAAAGCGCACAGAAATTGTTAATTTTATCAACGACCATAATATTGACATCTTCTTCCTGACAGATACTTGGTTACATTCTGCAGGTGATGAAAGTAAGTGTGCGGATTTAACACCCAGCGATTACTCCATCAAGTCGTTCCCCCGCAACTCTCGCGGAGGTGTAATTGCTGTAATTACTAAGAATTCCATGATCAAATGCCTCAAGTACAAGACAGCCTTCAACTTCCGCCACACATCGTTTGAAATAGTCCAAACAACACTCTCACTGGAACAAAGATCAGTCCATTTTTTCTGCCTCTACCAACTTCCTCCTAGTAGAAAAAACAAGATGACTGAATCTCTCTTTTTTGGAGCAGTTTCCAAATCTTCAAGAGTATGGAAATTCGATAGGTGGCAACCTAATTATTCTTGGAGATTTCAACTTTCACTATGACTGTCCTGGTCAACCAAACACGTCAAAACTCCTAGATTCCATTCATGTTTTCAATCTTAAACAGTCAGTTAACCAACCTACCCATAAACTTGGTTATATTTTAGACTGGTTTCTTTATAGACCTGATGATAATATTCTGCAATCAACCCTTGTATCCCACGAACTTGCATCGGATCACCTCTGCATTGTATGCCATCTCGACGTATCAGTCCCTAACCCTCCACCTCTATTTGCTAAACTTCCGTATGATAAATAGAACCAAATTCATGCATGACATCCAAGAAAACCTAACAACTTTCTTACATCCAACAGCGGAACAACTGGATAACTGCCTGCATTGATTGCTTGAAAAACATGTCCCAGCCACCGAATGCAGAGTATCAATAAAAAAGTGTTCTCCTTGGAATAGCAGTGTTAGGGACCAGCTTCGCACTGCTAAAAGACATCGCCGAAAACCAGAGAGGCTTTGGCTTTCCACCGGACTCACTATTCATAAACAAATCTACGAAGCCGCTAAGAAGAACGTCACAAACATAGTCCATTTAGCCAAATCATCCCACTACAGTACTAAGATCACGGAGAGGTCCAGCTGCAAAGAGCTCTTTGAGATAACTAACAAACTAATGTCAAGGAACAAATGTACACCACTTCCAACGATCTGCTCTCCAATCGACCTACCAGACCAATTTGCAAATTTCTTCAATGACAAAGTTAAAACCATTAGAGATTAGCTTGACAACACAATTTCAACTGATTCGTCACCATACAGGTATGATGCAGAATTTCAGCGACAAAAGTTAGGAGCATTTGAACCTGTTTCTATTGATTTAGTATGGACAATCGTGATGAAAAGTGCACCAAAATCTTGTGAACTTGATCCAATTCCGACATCACTGCCTCTTGAGTGCTTAGACCCAATATTGCCTTCACTAACTGATGTTATTAATATCTCTCTCTCATCAGGGGAATTCCCATCATTTTTCAAAACTGCCATCGTAAAGCCACTGCTGAAGAAACCAAAACTGGACCATAACGATTTAAAGAACTACCGCCCAGTTTCTAATCTGCCATTCATATAAAAAAGCTTAGAAAAGGTTGTTCTAACTCAACTTGTATCTCGTTTGAATTCAAACAGTCTTTTTAGCAATGTACAGTCTGCATATCGCCCTCGCCACAGTACGGAAACTACTCTTCTGAAAGTATTCAGTGACATTCTCTCTGCTTTGGATTGTGGAAGGATTACAGTCCTCACTCTCCTGGATTTATCTGCAGCATTTGACACAATAGACCATGACATATTACTTCACCGTCTCCAGCATGTATTTGGCATTCAGAATATAGCCTTACAATGTTTCAAGTCCTACTTAGTTAACAGGACACAAATTATATCTGCAAATGGAAGACACTCCAGCCCAGTTGACATATGTTGTGGTGCTCCACAGGGATCTGTTCTTGGACCTGTTCTCTTCATTCTGTACACTCAGCCGGTCTCAGGTGTCATAAATCTTCACCCAGTGTCGCACCAATTATACGCTGATGACACCCAAATATACAAGTCTAGCCACCAAACTGAAGCTGATGCTACCATCCATGGAGTAGAGAAGTGCATTTCGGATGTGAAATCATGGATGACATGTAACAAGCTGCATACGAATGATGATAAAACTGAGGCTATTCTGATCACAACACACAGACTTTCTCATTCACAACCTTTACCTCAGACAATAAATATCAGCAACACCAACATTAAATTCTCAGTCAATTCTGAATCTAGGTGTTACTCTAGACAGTACTCTCACATTGCACCAACATGTCATGAACATCTGCAAGGCTGCATATCTTGAATTGAGACGCATCAGTTCCATTCGTAAATATCTTTCAGTTGATGCCACGAAAACACTTGTGTGTTCATTAGTACTTTCAAGACTGGACTATTGTAACTCAATTCTGTCTGGTTCATCACAATATTTACTCCAGAAACTTCAAAAAGTTCAAAACACAGCTGCACGGATCATCTTTAGAGTACCTCGATCAGAGCACACCTCACCACTGCTCTATACCCTACACTGGCTATCAATTCAATACAGAATCAAACACAAAATTTGTTCTCTGTGCTATATTTCAATGACAGACTCCAGCCCAACATACCAATCCAGCCTCACCCATGTGTATACACCAGCTATATCCTTGCGCTCTTCTTCTGATAATCGTATACTCATTGTTGCCAAGGTGAAAACAAAGTCATATGGACATCGTTCGTTTGCATACCAGGGCCCGGCGACGTGAAACGAATTGCCCATGGAAATTAGACACAAAGACACAGTGGTCCCTTCTAAGAGTGCTCTCAAGACTTACCTGTTTTGACTTCAGGGACAAACTTAGCGACCTAATCGTATTTTGTATCTTATATATTTTCAGCATGTTTATGTTTTCCAATTTCATTGTTTTAGTCATTTGTTGTTCTGTAGTGTAATCATATCATTATTGATGGTGTAAAGCGCTTAGAGCTTTGAAAGATTAGGCGCTTTACAAAGTCCTCATTATTATTATTATTATTATTATTATTATTATTATTATTATTATTATTATTATTATTATACCGTGTGATAGTAATAGTGAAATCTAGGTTAATAATACCGTGTGATAGTATTAGTGAAATCTAGGTTAATAATACCGTGTGATAGTATTAGTGAAATCTAGGTTAATAATACCGTGTGATAATACCGTGTGATAGTATTAGTGAAATCTAGGTTAATAATACCATGTGATAGTATTAGTGAAATCTAGGTTAATAATACCGTGTGATAGTATTAGTGAAATTTAGGTTAATAATGCCGTGTGATAGTATTAGTGAAATCTAGGTTAATAATACCGTGTGATAGTATTAGTGAAATCTAGGTTTATAAAATGCTCAGCTTTACAGCAATACCTGTTGTTTAGTATGAATTTCTGTCTTTTCTATAATTTATTTTTCTCCTATTTTTATGTTTGTTTTTTATGTTCCATTTTCTCCATTTCGTCTATATCTGACTCAATGTTCTCTATTATCACGTTTAACAAATTTTCTAACCTTTCTTGACCATTTGTGATTACCATTTCATCTACTTGAATTATGAACTGTTCTCCAGCTTTAGCTCTAACTGCCGCAAAATATTGGTTCCGAAAATGCTTATTATTTGCAACATGTTTCAAACTTTCCAAAGACTACTTATAAGTCACATGGCACTCTAAAGGCAGCATCTAATTGATTTACATCACATTTCACATTATTAAAATCAATCATTTAAATCCTTAATTTCTTGTAGTTTCCTTTTGTTTGGTGCTGATTCATGTGACCCAAAATACCGTATTATATGTATAACAATTTGCTATTGTAAATTGTGTTCTCTTGTGTACTATTCAGTCTGTGTCCTTGTCCAAACTATTTTCCATACGGCCTATACACTCATCGAAGTTTGCTTAATTTATTTTGTGATAGCTTCCATTTCTTGTTCAGTTATATAGCAGTTTTACATTTCCACAGTGAGATTATTTTGATACTCTAAACATAATGCATGATACCGAAAACTAGCGTAAAACAGTCAAACAAACGAACCAGTCACACATTCTTTATTGTTGCAGTAGCTATCACTACAGCAGTATTCGCATGATGTCATCATGAACATTGAGCTAACGTCACGTCGGATCTCACGCGCGAAGAACATATCACGATTGTGTCTCTTTATGTGATTGGGTTCATAAATCTCTCTTACATCTCGTCCATCGTGCCTTGCGCTGTGCTGCTGAACAACGGACATAGGCGGCAGAAACAGCGAAGTATTCGGATGTCCAACATTAGGACCACCTGATGTGTACATTAGGTTGCACACCTAAGAAGGTAAATCAAAATTGATACATTGCCTCATGAAATACGATGTCAAACTAAAATTCCTCTCATTGCTTTAAATAAAGATAGCTTCGGAAAACGTTATCAACACTTACAGTGGCTGGATGTTCATAAACATCCAAAAACCTTCTAAGATATAGTAACCGATATAAAATAATTAAAAACGTGTAGGATTACAAACATAGTTTAATAGTCAACGGACAACTGAATGGTCAGATTTGCCAGAACGTAATAGGGTATGTACTTGAGTGTTTGATTGGGTCTTTCCTCATATATGTTTTAAAATTGCAAACATTACAAAGCACATCCTTCATTCCTTTAACGCGACATGTATTATCTGAGTGTACACGTCTCATAAATCCTTTACATATTCAATGGTGTACGCAAAATGGATACACCAAACGTGAATTTTAAAGTTTTGTAATAAATTTTGTATAATATTAATGATAATAATAATAATAATAATAATAATAATAATAATAATGAAGAGAGATTGATGGAAGAATGGAGAAGGAAGATGAGATAGAGAATAAAATATTTTTTTAATAAATCCCTAAAAAATGCAATAACAGTTTATCGTCATAAATAAACCGCCTAATTGATCATTTCTAACTCTTAATGTGTTTATGATCACAGTCAAATGTGGAAGTCCAGAAAAATAATGCAAAGATCCAAGACCATCTCTGCATAATGACTTTGCAGCTCTGCGTGTATGCAGCGTGTTAGTTATATGCGGTAGTAGATCAATCTATATGCAAGTGGACCAAATGTCTAGTTAGGAACTGAGTGAACTTGTTACGACAACCACCATAGCAAGAGAGTATTTTTAAAATACGTGTATCTACAGATAGCTAATTTTCACCAGAATCCAGCAGTATCTCTTACGAGTTGTATGATGGACTACAACTTCTTAACGCTATATTTGATTGAATATATATATATATATATATATATATATATATATATATATATATATATATATATATATATATATATATATATATATAAGTATTATGAGAAAGGTAACCTGTTACCAATTGTCCATAAAGTTTTGGGTAAATAAGTATTAAAAATTTGACAACATATGCATAGTGTGGAGAAAGAAGACACCTCATATAAAACAGACCAAGAAAATTATATCTTGGCAAAGATTTCATTATGAAAATATTACTGAAATCACATCTGGATTCTGCAACAAAATGCTTACGCTAGCAAATTACATTATGTCGTAAATCGCACAAGGTTTTCCACGAGAGAGAGAGAGAGAGAGAGAGAGAGAGAGAGAGAGAGAGAGAGAGAGAGAACACCTTACCCGATCTGAGATGCAACCCATGGAAGAGCGTAGTTCCAGGTCATTCGTTAGACCATATGCATTGAAACATTGCTGGAAAGTTTACAAAGGTCTTACTGTATTATTCTGCTTCGAATTTTGCATGTTACCAAGTTAAATTTACAAATAATGAAGTAAAATGCGATTTCTATACTTTATGTTATTACATTTTCAACACTGTCATCTTATGGACTTGAGTGTCGTATGTATACAATATCTCCCAAATGGTTTATTACTATGTTTGCACTTTACACTTTGTTAAAAAAAAATAAAACAACTGTTTAGTTTGAGCTCCTTAAAAATTACTTCAACAAGACAGCCTGATATCTACACACAAAACGTCATTACAGTTTAATCTTAGCTGATCTAAAATCAACAGATACATATATCAATCATAAAAGTCGATTTTATAAGTAATATTGCTGAAATGATGTGTGTCAATTTATTAAATGTAAACGCTTTTCAAGGCCTGGTGAGTATTGTAAAATATGAGGCTGAGTTACTGTAAATACGATATTTTTTAAAGTTCGTAATTCAACTAATGAAATAAATAAGAAACATTCATTGTTAAGGCACGTATGTAGGGCGTATGACTAGTTCCTTTCTATTGTGATTAGAAACCGTTAACGTCTATGTACTGTTTCGCCACATCTCGCTACGTCTAGCCAATTATGTGCTGACAAAATTATACCAACAATAATGTACGATTAACAATAGGATACAATCTAGATGTGATGGTTTGATGACTGCTAATCCAAACTACACTTGACCGATTCATTAAGAATATTGCACCTCAGTATCCAACACAATGTCTAGCCAGAGAAACGTGCCATGTTATATTTACTTTACTGTCAAACATATCACGACGAAGGTTTTATATTGTTGGCCCTGTCGTCTCCGACAGAAACTTTTTACCTCTGGTTTTTTCTCCTGTATGCTAATGCAGGCAAGAGAAAATAAAATTGAAAGGGTACGTCACCTCATGTGCACCACACACTGTCAGTATCTCACATTCGCCTGGCTTTTCAACGGCATGCTCCCCAGAACATGAATAGCATATCCTGTTGTTGGATTCTGGATACACATCTACGATTTAAAAAAATTAATTGAGTATTTATAGTATGTGGTGATCAGTAGTTCTTGTGTTTTCAAAAATAATCATGTCACTTTAATAGCTGTAATTCTTAAATGGTTCAAACATACGGAACAATATACATCGTATTATTGTGACATTAACATGTACAAACTCAGAATGGAGTCGTCCATTATTTGCAACAAACCTGAAAAACAACAGTCATCTACGCATGGCCATCTTATAATTTAATCAAATTCATTTATGTTTTGTGTAGAAACAAACACTTGGATTGTTTTCTTCCTTACGAATCAAATCAACGAAATTTGTTTTAGACGAAGTCTCAAATGTCGGAAACGTCTAATACCCACCTATGAGCCACAATATCATTTTTTATATACCTTTTTTGTAAATTTGGTGTTACAATGCAAATATTTTAAAATGCAATATTTCAGCAAATAAATGCATTTGCAAAATAACTCTCGGAGTCGCTGTTGTTTTCCACGATGTCGAAATCCACGCTAAAACGTTAATGCTCGAAGCATCCACATATGACGCGTGAAGACAACCGACATTTGAACAGTCATATAACTTGGATCGAATATGACAATCCGATCGTCCATGATACATCAATATGTGTTTAATGAGAACCAGTATAATATTAGCAAAAGTGGACTTGATGTCCTATCCTGCATATGTAGTCTCGGTATGAACGTCCCCAGGCTGTAATAATCGGCTTCATTCGACTGGATGACTTGCTTGCCTTTTATATGGTTATTTTATTATTTCGTTCTTCCTTTAATAGCAACAATGAGCTGTCAAACAAGCTTTAAAATTAATCATTAGATTTCTTCCCGAAAAGATTTCTTTTGTGATATTTTATGATGATATTTTAAAATGAAAAGTTGAATCCTATTTAATATGAATAGTTAGAATAATATTGAAAAAACCCCTTTCCTATAACTATGATCGCGTTGAATCCTGTTAATATGAATAGTTAGAATCGTATTGAAATAATCCCTTTGCTTTCAGTAACTATGATCGCGTTGAATCCTGTTAATATGAATAGTTAGAATCATACTGAAATAATCCCTTTGCTTTCAGTAACTATTATCGCGTTGAATCCTGTTAATATGAATAGTTAGAATCATACTGAAATAATCACTTTGCTTCCAGTAACTATTATCGCTTTGAATCCTGTTAATATGAACACAGTTAATGGCCTTGTTTGTAATCGTGGAAAATAATGATGAACATCAGGTTAACAATTATAAAATATCAATAAAGAATGAGGTAACAGCCAATGAGGTTAACACTTATAAAATATCAATAAAGAATGAGGTAACAGCCAATGAGATAAATGTGCTTAATACTGCCCACACATACCTCATCACCACCTACTTGTTGAAGAAGTATATAAATGATGAGGACAAGGACAAGCTTTCTACACTTCTATGACATTAGAATCATATGAATAGCACTCACAAAATGATTCTCAAGCAAGTTTATATAAGGCCGGTGTGAACATTTTTCACATATAGGTAAATTAAGTTATTTCACATATAGGTAAATTAAGTTACTATACTGTAGCTGTAGCAGTCGGGCCAGTTTACTTACAAAATGATCTGTATACAACGGCATGCATGCAAACAGTTACTCAAGTTTCACTGTCTGTCCATCAACTATTTGTTTCGACTGTACCAGGTTCCAAGTCTATATTCGGAGTTGTCGATTGTTTTCTACGATGTAAAACTCACCAAACGCTAATTATATTATTTTCGATGGATCTCAAATACAATTTACTGGCAGTAGAGACACTATGTGCCGCTGAGTTAAGTTCTGAATGACAGTTATTATCAAATGCTGCCGTGACTAGATTGTATTACCAAGAGCAAATCATGATCGTTTTTTTTAAAACGAGAAATGCGGTGCTATTAAAAATTTAATCTCGCACCTGCTGTTCTAGTTCGACTAGTTTCTCGCGTTGTAACATTGAGGGCATTATTAATGTGATAGTGTCGAACATGTGATTGACAGACAGACCCTGTCCAGACTTATCAAGTCCAGATGCAGCACGCACGTCAAACCAATTTTTATTTTTTACTTGTTAACGCTGTACTCTGCCCGATGACTATTTAAGTCCACGGCGATTGTTCATGCTGTGGGTCTAACACCGCATTCAAGCAAACTCAAATAAATACGTCATTGAACGGTGTCTCAAACGGCCGTTCTCGAATTTGTTCCAGGGTCGATGCCCGTTCAATTAAGTCCATAATGGAAAACGGAAACGAGGTTTCCTTGTGTTTGCTCAATGTCGGTGAAACATAATCAATCCGAAATGCAACCCTGGTAGATTTCTCGGTGAATGTCACTTTGTTGTTGTTGAAACAATCTCGTTGAGTATTTGCACCCGGTTAAACAGTCACAAACATTGCGTTAGCACAAGCTAATGAAATAATCCATAGATCTCTTTGAGATGGTACTCGTGTATAAGCATGGTTCATCACTATATGGCCTTTATCATAATTATATCGGAGTACATCTGAGTCTGGTTGCAACATTATGAAGCTACTATTCATCCACATTTGTATCAAACTCACTATCAATATTTGCATAACGGATCAGCAGCAATGATAAATCTAATCTTAAAAAGAACCACCTTTGACCTAACTTGCATCTCCGTAACATACTTATTGTGATACTGTATATATGTAAAGATGTGAAACAACGCTGCATGATCTTTCAATGCGTGAGGTTGGTGACAAAACACCATACTGCTGCTTATCAGTTTTAACATTACCATTTTACACTAAGTACATTTACTACCGCTTATAACAAACAAGTGGTGTGATATAGACTGTCAAACCTTTATGCCGTGAGTTTGTAATACAAGTCAATTATTATCCCGCCAACGTTTTATATTGTGCTTTTGATTTTTGCAGCCTGATATGGTCTAAGTCCAACCTTGACGTCGCGAAATGATGTTATTATTTACAATTGTAACAGGGTCATTTACACTTTTTACAAATGTGCTATAGGCGCCTAAAAAACCCAAATTCAACACCTTAAGCATTGCAACAGTATAGTTTTATCGACGAGGATTACAGGAATACGTCTGAACTCAAGATCACGGGCAGCTCTTCTCAGGCGTGCTTCGAAGAACGTGTCCACAACAGATTGTTTAATCGAGACACGAAGCTCTAGATTAACGTAACCAATCGGACACGACGTTTGGAAATCGCGTCGGGAAATCTGCTAGCCTGTGTCAAAATATTGGCATCAGTCAGGGTGTTTAAACACAATCAACATGATGGGTGTCAAAGTTAAGCAAAATGGTGGCAGTGAGTTCTTGTTGACCGTTTAAGCTTTTATTGGGGCGTTTATATGGTCTCCCAATTGAAATCCTAAGAATGTATGCCGTGGTAAACTGACGCCTTGATAAGTACTCATTTGCCATGACAACCCATACAACGCTTTTGGTGCGATTCTGTGGTTATCAAGAGAAATTAAATGAAGAATGTTCCGCCAAATTGTTGATCTAAAGGGAAAAGCGTTGTTGAGCGGCTTCATCGAGGAATCTACTGACCGGTTCTGACATTGTCGCTCTTTACTGCAGTGTAATTAATTGTCTCTTTTGCTGTCTAGTCACTAATAGTTGTAGTGGATCTAGATTTCGTTGATACAATCACACTTCTATATTTTTAAATGGATCCTCAGCATTGTTATTAGTTCTAATTATGTCTAACGCAGGTGGAGCCTTTGGCTTAAATTTCCTTTCTACGGTCGAGATAGTCATGTTTGCAAAAAATGTTTACATATAGTTCAATATTAAATTGTTATCTTTAGCATATAATGAAAACTGTTTGAGTTTTACTTGTTACAAAAGATCTAAACTATCAATCTGATTTCAGTGGACAGGGGATACAATGTTGCCTATTTGAATTTAACATGTTCGTTTTCTTCCTTGGTATTTATTAGCTTAAATCTGAGAATATCCCCCACGGTTTAATACTTGATGATGGAAAACTCAATACCGAATATACATACAAAAGTATACACGACATCACGGCATTATACCTTTAGGAAAATGTTAAATGTGGTGTATATAATATATTCATATCAGATACAATCACAAAATTCACATAGAAAAGAAAAAATACCTCTTACAACGAAATGGAAACATGAAATAACAAACAAGAAAGAACCAAGGCAAATAAAATTATATAAGTATTTTAACAATTTCCCAGGTATATATCATGTACAATACTCACGAGCGCCATCTGAAAAAGATATATAAGAAATAGTAACTATGAATGTCAGTTGTCCATACATCCTTGGTTGTGACTAATGAGTAAATAAAATGAATCAAAAGTATTCGTTTTAACTTATTGAATTGCAAATTGGAGGAACATCTATCTTTTGAATGTTTTCGACTCTAGGTCAAACTTTCAAATCTATACACTATTCCGAATGATTTCTACTAATCTTGAATTGATCTGATATCCAAAATGTATCTGACTGAGTTGACAATAATCCCGAAGTAGTGATTGGTCTGATAATATTAATAAAGACTTTGAAACTCTTATTCTGTTTTTAAAACAATCAAAAACTCGTACAATGCAAATGACTCATATGAGATGGAATTAATAAATGTTTATAAATTAGTTGTTATATACGAACTTCAGTTGACGTGTTATGCAACATATTGTTCTGGAATTCCTAAACTTCCGATGAAAAATTCTACCACATTGCTTTCTTTCAGAACATTCTAAGCTCGTAAACAAGGTTAGCATTGATCTCAAACTTAGTAATTATCTTACAAACAAAATGACAATAGTCAGTTAGGCAAAAGCTCTACTCTCAATCACGGTCGAAGGTCAAACACACCATGTATACTTAACACAGTTTAGCCAATACAAAACTCTAATGAAAATAAAACGAATGGAAAACTGTAGTTTACGATCTGTTTCATGATACATGTACACTACATAACATGTGGAATAAAATAACACAGTTTCGATTTCGATATAAGATAGACAGATGTCGATATTGTTGATCAGGTAATATTGGTTTTCCTATATACGATATTTAGTATGTTGTCACATGTTCTATAGCGTAATAACGTTGATCTGTTGAAAGAACATGAAGTTTTCTAAATATACAATTACCATTGATATGCAATACTGAGGGTGTTCCGATTGACTTACGTATGTGCCTAATATACAATATGCATATTTGTTTTGCAGCGATACTTTTTTGATAATAAAGTGAAGATATTGTTCTATAAAATAATTAGATTATATTTTAGCTGTAAGTTAGGACAATTAATAGTTAACCTTAGGCAAATATTGCAAATATCGGTGCTTTCAGAATCTAGATCCTAATCCAAACATATACACATTACTTCTAAGTATCATTAAAAGATTGGAATAGTTCTCACTTTAATACAACAGCTGTAATCCGGTACGTAATAAATTCTAAATTTCGTATTCTATATTTTTATAAATAAAATAAATGAATCTTATTTCTCATTGTAAAGTCTTAATTAACCAGGTTGTTTTTAAACATACGTTGATTTTAATTATTTGACTTAATTAACACATAATCAGCATGCAAAATCTGATCTGCGAATTTACTTAGCATTAAGGCATTTTATGAAGCGATAAATAATTGATTCAGCTCGTACAACATGATAACGTCTGCCGTACACAGGCATTTAGGTTTGATGTCGTTTATTTAATGCTCTTTCTTACGTATATACTACTTCCGTGTACGACCGCTCCGGTGGATTAGTGGTTAGAGCGTCCGCCTCTGATGCGGGAGGTTTTGGATTCAATCCCTGGCTGAGTCACACCAAAGACATACAAATAGGCATTGATAGGTTAGGGTTAGGACTGGTCGGTCTGGTGTAATGATAAATGTGATTGGTTGGGACCTCATACTACATGTCTGCGGCATGATGCCCCCGTGCTAGACATCACTAGAAACACTGCTGACATAGTAGCAATATGACTAATACAAATTGTTAAAGTTACGTTAGTAATCGCACACACACACACACACACACACACACACACACACACACACACACACACACACTTCCTTGTAGATATTTGGTACCTAATTTATGTGTTTATTTATTGAAGAAGTAAGAAAAAAGTATCATGCAAAGTTTTTTGACGGCAAATTGGCTATGATACTGGCAAAAATACATTGGATTAAAATATATCAAATTTCCAGTGAAAGTGAGAATTATTAACCTTAACGTCGCCTGATCAATCTATCTTTCATGGTTAAGAGGAGGTACAAGAGAGGACTGATTATCATATGCTATGTCCCTGAACGAAAACACTAAACACCGGCTTCCACAAAAATCAGTATCTTTTCGACGAAGATGACGAATATTACAATGTCATTAGCATTGTTAGTCTCGCATATTTTTCTCCGAAACTGGCGATAATAAAACTAATTCTGGCAAGAAATACAAATCCAGTGTAGTTTGATAGGCGCTGTATGTAAAATATGTTTGAAGACACGATTTATTCATAGGCAAATATATTACCGAAATACTAATAAAATCGGATATGGTGAAAGGGGGTTGGGGTTAAATAGAAAGTACTTTTATTAAAATCGGTAAAACCTATGCTGACAACATACTTGACAATTACGCTATTTATAAGAAAACTAGAAGTGAATATGGTTCAGAGCAGTACATTTTTAGACAATTATACACGGGTCAATTATGTCTTTCGGGCTTAGAACAAAGATTGTGACACATCACTTCAAGAGAGTGATAACAAATCACAATTAAGCTTTTTTATTCCTGCGATTGTTTAAATAACGTATTCTGGTAATATGTTTAGATTATATTGTTATTATCATAATTTAAAGGTTTGAATTATCGTTTGATCCGTTAAAGAATATACCACTTTTTAATGTTTATAAAACAGTAAATGTTTCATATGAAACGCTATATATTGTGTGGCCAGTCTGGGTTAGTATTACATTGACAGATCAGGTAACAATGTAGCCAAAGAATTTGTATTTTCATGAACTAGATTCAAAGTTACAGAACTTCTTTTATGGTTCTTTGAAAGTTTGCACCGTGTCCTCGTTACAATACTTACTATACGAGTCACATGCTTTATTGTTACATAATACACCAGTACAGCATTCCTCACAAAGAGTTATCCGTCCATCTGGTTGTCTTCTCTGAGGTTGTCCTTGGGACCTTTTGCCAAATTTGTCTATGGCGTCGCAAATCTAAAGGTAAACGAGTAGCGTGAAAGCTCCACAGATAGGTATGTAAACGTTTGCTATTAGGGTGAAAACTATGCCTTATATTGTATTTAATTCACTTTTTAATATATTAAAGCGTTCGTATGAAAACGTTCCGAATGGAGTGAACTCTTTATACTTTTCCAATCCACGTATTGTTTGGATTATCCTGGTATACAAAGTGAAATACTATTGGCATGGTTAAAATATCGCAGGCTTGTGTGTATATTATACAATGGTTTAAATATCTTACAATTCAGAGTAGATGTACAATTATATTTTAAAACGAAATCATCATTTCAAAATTTTATTTTACATTTGGTGTACCAGTTAGATAGAATTGGTTGATTGGCTCTTTTAGAATGTATTTGCCACAGAACACACGGAAATGTTTTGCAATGGTAAAAGTAACGATTGATATGTGATATGAATACATTTTTAATAACAGTAATTTACCAAGAGGATTAACTGATAATGATTATATGTGCTTTCTAGAAGCAAACAGACTTTTTAGTGCATGCCCTTTCCTTCAAAAATCGTTCCCTTCATACAATGATATGTATTGAGAAATTATTAACATTATGGAAGAACGTAATTAGAATATTTCTTAAAAATGGTCTACTTGTATTGACCTTATAAAGCTTTCAGATTTGAAGCAAAAACACTGATTGTTTGGAAAGCATATGTCGAAACTGATTTTCGTAACAAATTAAAACCTTTCCTCAATCAATCCACGATTTCACACCCATTTAATAATTTAACTTTATATGTTACAGTATTCACGAATCACTAAACTTCGGAAGTCATTTATATACTGCATGTTAATTCGTAGCCAATCGAATACCGCTATTGCATATTATACAATTGACTCGCAAGCTTCCTTATCTCAAGAGTTCTGTAAACCATGAAGTCCAGTTCTTATAATTACCTATGATATAAACGTGATAACTAAATTCATGAAATGTATTCTAGTCAGTATTAGCAAATACTGCAGGAACACGCAGAACATGCACATTATTATGTATGTTGTTTCTTGCTGGTGCTACTGACTAATAAATATTAGTTTTCTGCGTCACATGTTGCAATTGTAACCAACAAAACTGCTTGTTACACGTAATTTAGAAAACTAAATAAGTTTTGAGGCACACACCTGTTTTGATTTGCATCCGAGGTCGAAGAAGATATGTCCTTGAGGAGAAATATACTGCGTTCTAAAACATTCCTGAAACCATACAAAGCATGGATGAAAGAAAATGCATCACAATAATGCAATGTCTTCTCACGTGGCTAAAAGTGCTGTACTCTCTCAGTGGAGTTGCATATGCTTTTCTAAATACTGACAAATATTTATCTCTTACTCTTGTACATGTCGAAGTGAGGAAAATTACCAATTTTCACATAAACGTAAGTTGTGTTCTGGCAAACTATATTTGTATTTGCTTCTCATTCTCTAAATGAACAATCATCCATGAAGGTTTTGTTTCAAACTATCTTGTATTAGTATTGGAGAATTTACGAGAATTATTGAGCCAAATATTCAACCTACCTGATATTATTTAATCTAATAAAATACAACAGCTAAATCATATCCGTGTTGCTGTTCTTGTTGCTTTTTTGCATCCTAAAGTTAATAATTTGTGTAAAATATCTCAATTAGAAATAAGAAATAACATCTCGCAGATTAGTATAGTGTTAACACAAGAAATGTTTCACACAATTGTGACATAATGAACACACTTGTGTAGGTAAGAAACGATTGTGTTTTGAAATTGCGTTTAAATGCAGGTAGCTGTATATTTTCTTCTACAGCTTGTAATGTTGTCGTATATACTGGTGATGCTTCTAATTATTTACCTCTAACTCGTTGACAATAAAAATGTACCTTTGCTCTGGTATAAAAAACAATATATGTCACCCCAATGCCAAACAAAACTGTGCAGCCCTAAATAGTTTACCTCCTCTGCCTCCATACAACATTCTACACATATACCCTTAATATTGTACCTCGTCTGCCTCGCAGGTTACAACAACCTCGCAGTCATGGGCTTCCGCGACCTTGAGACAATGCAAGCAGTCCGGTCCACCTACATTTTTCAAAAACGTTTTTGAACATTTATATTGAAAACATCTGGTTCCATCAGTTATTATCATTTAGAAACTAAACAGTTATCCTAGATGTTTTAACGGACTAATAAGGACGCGCATAAATAAAATATACCTATGATTTGTAAAGAATTTAAAAAAGTTGTTTTTACAAAATAGTTTAGAGACACTTCAATGAGAATGCGGGTATGATGTGTGTGAAAGAAGCATACGATCACTAGACACATTCAGTAATTTCTACTTCAGTATGATCAGTTCATTACAGAATAATTTTAAAATGAAAGCATGCCGTCAATGTTGGATTGTTATACAATTTTCGGATAATAAAAACTATCAACTATGAAGTAATTATCCAAGACAACTATATAACAAGAGTAATCATCAAGTAACCAACTAAGACCAATGTATATCAAAGTAATTATCTAAGATAACTGTAAAACAAAGTAATCATCCAAGACCACTGTACATCAAAGTAATCATCCAAGACCACTGTAAATCAAAGTAATCATCCAAGACCACTGTACAACATAGTAATCATTTAAGACAACTGTATAACAAAGCAATCTTCTAAGACACCTGTACAACAAAGTAATCATTTAAGACTACGGTACAACAACGTAATCACCAACTAATGATATAAAACCACTGTGCATCCAAGTAAGCATCCAGTAATCATCTAAGACCACTGTATAACAAAGTAATCATCTAAGACACCTGTTTAACAAAGTAATCATCTAAGACCACTGTAGAATAAAGTAATCATCTAAAACACCTGTTGAACAAAGTAATCATCTAAGACAACTACAAAAAAAGTAATCAGCTAAGACCATTGTACATCAAAGTAATCATCTAGGACCACTGTACAACATAGTAATCATCTAAGACCACTGTACATCAAAGTAATCACCAAGTAATGATATAAAACCACTGTGCATTAAAGTAATCATAAGTAATCATCTATGACCACTGTACAACAAAGTAATCATCTAAGACCCCTGTATAACAAAGTAATCAGCTAAGACACTTGTACAACAAAGTAATCATCTAAGATAACTGTACATCAAATTAATCATCTAAGACAACTACAACAAAGTAATCATTTAAGACCACTGTGCATCAAAGTAATCATCTAAGACAACTGTAATCAAAGCAATCATCTAAGACCACTGTGCAACAAAGTAATTATTTAAGACCACAGTGCATCAAAGTAATCATCTAAAACAACTGTGCAACAAAGTAATCATCTAAGCCTACTGTACGTAAAAGTAATCATCAGGTAATTACTTAAGACCACTGTAATCAAAGTAATCATCTAAGACCACTGTGCATCAATGTAGTCATTTAAGACCATTGTACAACAAAGTAATCTGCTAAGACCACTGTACATTAAAGTCATTATCTAAGATAAATGTACAACAAAGTAATCATCTAAGACAACTGTACCACAAATTAATCATCTAAGACAACTGTGTAACAACGGAATCATCTGAGACCACTGTACATCAACGGAATCATCATACATTTTAAAAGAATTCATATTTTCAAACGTAATCCTGCGCAACAATAAAACTCGTCGAACAAATAAATCATTATGATGCATAGCATATTTTATAAATTATATTAGGATATCGATACAAACGATGCAAAAAGATACACGAGAAACGTAAAAGGTTTCGAAAGAAAAGGAGGATTCAATGACGCAAGAAATATGTATTTATGTAATGATTAGGGCGGTGTGATGAAAGGAATGAAGCATGATGTGTCATCTGTACTACACGCATTCAGCATTGTGATAAATAAAGACTATTTGTACATATGTACATTCGAGATTTGTGAAATTCATTTCTAACATTCTATATGTTTGTCTTTTGACAGAACGCGTAAAATTATTTGAGATTTAATTTATAATGTAACTTCCACACGTTGTAACGTAGGAAAAATATATATGTTGATTGTACTATACGTGATGGCTTCGACTTCATTCTGTTACACAGTTTACGAATATATAGTCTTAACAGTATTGATCTTTCATAAGTTCGCTTATTATCATCAGGTTTTATAAAAATAAAAGATTCCAACACTGATGCAAAACCAGTTACTTTGCCGCTTTTCTTTCTCGCGTCCCTCCACACTTAAGAGTAGAACGGCTGCAAGTGAAAAATGGACACCTTGTGAAGAGCAAAAACTACAACAACAAGAGACACTTAGTATAATAAATAATTCAAGAAAAACTATATTTCAAACATTGTTTTCTTCAAATAGTTATTCTAACAACCATCATTCTATATCTCTTTGAAATTACATTACTTCTTAAAAAGACGTTTAGATAGTATGTTTTCATTAAAACTGCATTTCACTTTGATCATCCAAACGTTACGGCAGTTTATGAGTCTTCCATTCACAGTTTTAATAAAATAACACTAATACTGGTATAAACTGTACATGACATTCATATTGTCAATTTACCTACAAAGTTTCCAAACCATAACGATAAGTGAATTCTAACGTATCACGTGACTTAATTTAATACGAAAACACAAACATTAGTAATTACCAAGAAGAAGAGCAGATATTTCCATTGTCTCTTGACTTCACCGTAAAAGGATCAGGTATGATCTAGATTGTCAGTCTATTTCCTGATAAGAATTTGGTATCGTATCTTAAACATTTTATACCGTATCTCAAGAATTTGATACCATATCTCAAGAATTTGATACCATATCTAAAGAATATAAGACTTAAATTTAGGAAAATGTGTTTGAATCGTGTTACGAATGGAAATACAAAATGCACCCATTATCCTGTTGAATCAAATAGCTTGTGTCAACTTGTTTTAAAGCAGGGCACGCATAAGTACACACCTACGACGACACGATATCAAAAAGCTTCGAATAGTCAACTACTAGTTTTTGTCCTTATTTTTGGCACTCATTGACATACTTTGACCAAATGCAGAAAGTTATTTAAAAGTAGAAAAATGTTTATATGTGTCTTTGTACAAAATATATCATGTATTCCATTGTTATTCATTGTCTAGCTCGTCAGTGTCATCTATGTAATAATCAGAAATAGTATATTAAATTTACATATCATGTCCGATACACAGAGTTCAAGGTCTGTTGACTTTATTCGCGGTCAGTACATTGTTGCAAGCAATCAAACGTAACTGCATTGAAAATTATATGCTAGGTCACAAACAGCAAAAATGTCAACCAAATAAGAACATATCTTCCCAAAGAAAGTAAAGAAGGCAGCCACATCGGCTGAATAAAATGTCACTCAGTAAATTCAGCACACTAATATTCTTAGAATATAACACAACCAGTTAATTCTTTTTTGCAGCTATACGCCTTATATGTGATATATGACTAATTGTTAGATATAAATCGAAAGAAAATGCTTATGCTGCATTTTGGAGAAAAGAGCCAAATCTTTACAAGTTTTAGCGTTGAACCAAACAGACAAAACATTACTCTTCTTACTAATTGGTAAATGGTAATTAGTCTTGATATAGGGATTTTATCTTATTAGCACCAGAGGCCTCACGTTTATACGTTTCATGGAGTCATACTAAAATAATGATTCAGCAGTGCCGGATAGTTCCTTTTAAAGACTTACATACCAAAGAACAGAAGTCAAAACCGGTTTTGATTGGCTTCGAACAACAAAGAACAGTTAACGAAACATTTCGGGGTCAGAGAAGCGTTACGATTCAAGGTAATTGAAGAATTCATTATTAGATTTGTGTGACCAGATGTGGACTGGATGGAATGTCACCATCAAATAACCCACAATTTTGGAAAATTCTTTGCAATTTACTTTCCTCTGCTTCCACGACCAAGATATAGCTTTCAAGAGATTTTGTGCCGTTAAACACCAACAAATTCAATTTTATTTAGACTTTATTCGCTTATTAAATGATGTATGAAAAGCCCAGTTCATTTACTGAACGTGTGTGTGTTTTTTTTGTTCTTTTTTGTTTGTTTGATTTGGATTTTTAACGTAGCTTTAAAAATTTTTAAGTCATATCGCTACGATGTCTGCAGTGAGGCAGTTTATAGTGATGGCTAGCACTGGGGCATCATGCCGCAGACATGTAGCATGATGTCTCACCCAGTCACATTATCCTGAAACCAGGCCGACCAGTCCCAGCACTAACTTTTTAATGCTGAGCTTCAAGCGAGGCAGCTGTTAGTACCAATTTTGTAGGTCTTTGGTATAACTCGGCCAGGGATCGAACCCACGACCTCCCGCTTCCGCCGCTGACGTTCTAACCACTAGGCCACTGGAGCGGTATGTGTGTATGTGTGTGCGTGTGTGTGCGTGTATCTGTGTATGTGTCCGTGCGTGTGTGTGTGCGTGTGTGCGTACGTCAAACTTATTTTACAGGTTCTTGACAAACGTTTTAGTGAACAGTTATCTTAGTTGATGAATGAGACTCGATTTCAATTTTATTTGCATCTTTCTATATTTTTCTAAAATCTAAGATTGATAACTAATTAACAAAATAGTTGATTTAAAGCTTAATCCTTATGCTGAATGTATTACACGACTAAATACTGCACATACAAAATCAGTTTTAATTAGACAAAGTTTTAAGTCTCCGAATTCACTACTATCCAGCTAAAGCTAAAACTCAAATAGGTTTGAAACATTTCAAAGAATGAAACAGGGGACGACTGACTAAACGTATAAACTCAGTTCTTGGTTCTTTGATTGGGAATTTTTCGGCGCACTAGCACTACAAGGACAAAATAATTATATGGTAAATAGCATGGATCGGAAAGATTTATTATCGACGATCAATACAAGTACACAAATATAACAATATTAGGGTGAAAATAAATGCTGCTTCCAACGGGAAATTAAATTGGTGTATATACAGACTAATTAGATAATAAATATAAATTAGAGAGATTCACGGTGAAGATTTAATTACAAGAAACGCATTGAGGTAAATCTTAATCCTTTAATATGTATTAGTAGAATATATAGATATGGCCAATATTAACCTCTTCCCTACGTATTTTTCTTTAGACCATTAGCCTAACGTTGCTTGCTATTGACAGCACTATTCCCACTTACTAGCGATGTTTTTATACAGGTTTAAAATCAGAGGTTGAAATTTTAAAAACAGATAGTTATAATGATGGGGTTATTTTAGCAGCGAGTTCTGCGGTTTCAATTTGTATAACCGACAATGCTGGGTAATATTACTACTACTACTACTACTACTACTACTACTACTACTACTACTACTACTAATAATAATAATAATAGTAGTAGTAGTAGTAGTAGTAGTAGTAGTAACGAGGACTTTGTATAACGCTTAATCTTTAGAAGATTTGAGTGCTTTTCAACATCTATAATGATATGATTTCAAAAAACAAACACCATGAAATTATAAAAACATAAAAAATGCTGAAAGTATACAAGGTAGGAAACATTATTAGGTCTTTACGTTTGTTCTTGCAGTCGATAAAAGTGAGTTAGAAGAGTCTCTCAAATTAATTTATATACAAAAATTACTCCGAATGGCTGACTCAATTTTATATAACTGCTACGATGTATAATGGGGAGAATGGACAATAAAAGAAGAAAAGTTGCATAATTAGTGTGAATATGCCGATGCTGAAATCAACGATGTTTACTGCAGACATTATCAGATATAATAATTATGAACTGCTCCGTCAGTGTATGAGTCTGTGACTAGGCATAACACAGTTTGTGTCAATGGATCCAGAGGGTCTGGTAAAACGACTTGAGTGATCAAATTATTTCGACAGATGTGCCGTTTAAGGTGCCACCCACTGACATTTGTAACACGACAGACAAAACCTTTTTACATCCCTATACACACCTGACAGTCAAATTTCCTCAATAACCTATCTCTAGATTTCACCACATCGATGTGACTACCGAGAAGATGCTAGCTAATTGTTTTCTCTTACAGGTACGATCACTTACTTATACCTTTCGGATCCTTTCCGGGACTTTCGATGCAAGATACTTACTGGGACATGTTCTTTCAAAATCACCCTCCCCCCGATCACCTTAGTAAATGAATGAGGTGCCTGTCATTTTAATAAATTTGTCCAGATAACAATGCCGGTGTTTAAAAATCGTCGAAAACATTTTAACTCAGTTTGAGAAGTTAGCTTTAATCCATCATATACCCAACAAACCATTATTATATCTTCACTTTTACAAGGTGCTGCCAAGGATGTTTATCGTAATATGAAGTAGACGATTACGACGTTCTCATGAAAGCGCTCTTAATGCACTACGAATTGTCCGCTGAACGTTTTCGCAAACGTTTCAGTGTCATATAAACGAACAACGGCATAACACGAACTATTTCATACTCACGTGCAAGTGCTTTCGCTAAATGGATTAAAATGACAGGCACCACAGACAGACTTGCGAGAGAAATGAAAGAACGAGATGTAAAATCATGTAATAATCACAGCTTGTCTTCGATACAAGGGAGATAAATGGAATCCTGATCGGACAGGTAAGAAATATATACCTGGAATAATATCGTTGGATGAAATATGTACCGTTTCATTAAATGTGTTAAAATGTTTCTTGATTGGTTATTTTTAATGAATACCACGGTGATAATGTGTAGTGATCGCGATCAATCACCACCCTTTGTTGGATCGTCTCCGCATGAATGGCTAAAACAAGTTGAAGATTATAACGAGAAGATACTTGATGAGAATAGAGCGCTTGATCCAAAATTATGAGCGCTTAAGAAATTAATTTGATTACAAATGAATACAATTTAGACGATATAATGCATGAAATAATTTCAGAAACGTCTATAGATGATTTTAGGGATAAATGGAAAACAAACGCTTTGATAGTGGCAAGTAGAAAGATAATTCATGATATCCTTCAGCAGCAATGATTTCAGTTATATAAGGAAAAGTTGTCAAGTCTAAGTGTACCGTTGTGCTAAAGACCATGTGACACAGCACGACAGAATATTTACGTTGATATACCAGGACAGACTGAGAAGCAGAATATCGTATAAAATTATTTTGTCGCATTTTATATCAGTGCTGTTGAGGATGCACTAAAAACATACAAATCTCCGTGGATGCAAGGATACGCTATGACAATCCCCTCATCTCAAGGATTAACTATTACTGATACAGTTGTTTGTTTCATTGATGATCGTACCGAGTGTTCAAACTTGGTCTATCTTGCAGTATCACGTATCAGTAGAATATCTCAGCAGCAGCAGCGGTTTGTCATAGACATTATATAAACTGTTGATGATGTCATTGACAATGGTATATTAAAATAAATATGAGTTAGTTATAACCAGTGACAAAACAATGAAACTTTAATAACGAGATTGAATTTAGCATGATATTAAAACAACGACAGTATAAACATTGTGCAAGCTGTAACACAGTAATGTTGTGGCAGTATTCAAATAATGATCCAAGACAATTTACAGTGGATAGAAAATATAGTAGTCTTGGTCATACACGACAAAATGTGATGCTGACCTGTCTTGAATGAAACCGACGTAGGGATACTAGTTAAGTGATCAAAGTGGTAATTTTGCGTCCTCAGAAATTACTTGCAAATGGTGAGGTATAAATCCACGTTGAGGAGCAGTTGAATCTAATATGTATATTTTGGTTCTACTAGTAGATCCTAAAACGCTAGATATTTTATGCACCGTAATACTCCAAATAGGATCAGTCGTTCTTTTTTTACCTCCTACAAGTTCACAACGTTCATATAAATACCTTACAGTAACAATACCAGGCACTTGTTGCTCTGAAAAATCACGTAGTTGTACGGGTATATGTTTTGCGTAATTCCATTAATAGGTTTCATAGAAGTAATTTCATTATTTAATGCAGCTATCACACTTGGGAATCTAGCAATCCATTCGTGAGATCTTTATTTTCTGAATTATTTCCTTTGCGTACTGATATCCAAATAACCGCTCAGCAAGAGTTCGATTAAATCGTTCAAGGATCGCCCGATCTCGGTGTTTTGCATTGTGTCCTTGTCGTATATTAGCAGTATGTTGCTTCATCAGCGATGATACTTCGTTCTGAAACTCTTTGTGAGAACCTACTTCTGTTGCAGTTTTAGTTAATAAAAGCCCTGTTAATAAAGATCAACGACAGTTAACGCGTATTTGTATGTATAGTCGCGTCTTCCAATTTTGATAGTATCACGTGGTAAAAATAATATACCAGCCTGATGAACTTTATTATGAGCACTGACATCAATATGTGCATACTGAATTGTTTTAGGCGGTGGTAGAAAAAAATTGCCATATTGCCTGTCGTGATAACTAATCTGTAGCAGCAACACCGGAAACATTGCTGCTTCAGAAAGTTCACTAATCGCTGCACTGCCTCTCCAGTATCTTCTTGGGCGATTCCATTATTTTAATAATCGGAGGATTAATTACCGGCTCATAATACAAGCTTACCTTTCATAGCAGATCTTACTAGCTTATTAGCCAATGCTTCTTTGAAAGATTTATGTTTTTATAGAGTTTAACGCGTGAATTAATTTCACATAATTATGTATATCTTGCAAGGTTTTGCTTTTATAAGCTACATCATGAATATGATACTCGTTATCAATTTCATTTATTGCGAACTCACCGGGTCTTAGTTGATCTTGATCATCAACTCGGATGTCAAGTCTGGTTCCAGGACCACAATAATTATATTCAGGTTGGTGGGTTTTTTCCTGGATACTAAGCCCATGGTGATGCCACGAATAATTTTACTAATTTTGCTGCAATATCACCTCCTTTTTGTATTGTTTGGACCAGGGATACATTTAAATTTCTTTGTAATACATTGCTCATACTTACCTGTAAGTGCATTTTTTTCTGTTGTTGTAAAAGTTGTTTGTCCATTTGTCTGAGTAAGCGTCTTGCATTGCATATAATATAGAGCCATATAATTTAATATACAGTATGGTTGTAATTGATTTTTTAGAGACAAGAAAACGAGAACCGGTTAAACACCATGCAGCGCTACCAATTTATATCATAATGATGATTATAGATCCATCTGGAAGTGGTAAAACGCAACTGTTGCTTAATGTAATAATGAGGCTGTTTAAATGGGACAATTTGTAAATCGTAGCTTCGTCTGTGGATCAGCGATGCTGCTAAGTGTTTAAAGACTTAAATGAAAATGAAAAGACGATAAATGAAGACGGTGATGATATTGTTAATTTTATCACTGATATTGATGAAACGCCAAGTGTAGATGCCCTCGATGGATTTATTAACAATCTAGTTGTATACGATGATATTATGCTGGATAAACAATCAAATCCGGCAAGAATATGTTCCCGAGGTAGGCATAGCAATACTGATATCAATTATGTTACTCAGCGGTATAGGCAAATATCTAAAGTGATCAGAAATAATTATACTATTTTATTTAATGGAGATGATGCACATATATTACGAAATATTCATCAGACTTGGTGTAGCAGAGACATGGATATAATTAATTCGGGTTTTGTTGTCGCGTACAGCGTCACCCGATGGTTGTTTTTTCTTTCGGCTCTTGTTTCGAATTCCTGAGCGCGACCCATGCTGCAGGTGCAGATTGACAGAAATGAAAACCTATTTACCTTGCTGCTCATATCTGTCACAGGTAGTATACATATATAGCAAATTCTCTATAAACAAATTACTCTAAGACGATTCTTGTCAGGAAGCCGATCTCTTTTAAGGAGATAATCTTCAACTGTAGATCTGCCTTACATAAATATGGTTTGGTGATGTGGAGTCACATAAGTCTGTGTGGTTTCTTGTGCCGTGTACGCTTTGCCTGATGACTTTGGTTCGGAAGAGCGTACTGGAGTTCTCAATTCAAGAGACCAAGGATTCGCGAGCATCGGGTCTGTGTTGAATATGAGGGCTCTACAGGGATCCTTCAACATACAAGGGGGCTGGGGTGGACCATGGGTAGGGCCTCTTTGACCATTGGCTAGAACGAGTAGAACCGGAGATACATCTTGGACGTATGTGTTCCATGTTATTATTATTTTCATTATTGCAATCTGAGCTAAATTACATTGCATTTCCATTTCAATATCATTATATGAACGATATATTCATAAATTCATTCATATTCCGATATCGCTTGATCAATTGATGAGCTGACAGATTGATGAATAAGTATTATATTGATAAGTGTACATAATATAATACTTATATACACCCTTGGTGTTTAATAAGACTTTGCTTATATTAGGGTGTAGATCATATACTTTTATTTGCTGATCGGTGATAGGACGTTATTTACGTTTGTTTTAATGTCCATTCGACAAATCGTTGAGTTACTTGTTGTTGGTAGTTCCATTTTATGAACTTTATAATTTTCCTTATATTTTTGTTTATAATAGTGTCAGATTTGTTCATATTTAACTTGCGTTTATAATAAACATCTTATTAACGCAGTTGATTTCGCTGTTTTCACTGATCCAGTCCCAACCCGGCTTCATCATGTGGCAACCCCAAGAGCGATTCTTGGAGAGAGACTCCGTAGGTTTAGCGTTATTGGCTTAATTTTGTCGATTTTGTAAGAAGCTTTAGTTTAGCAAATTTGTTCTGTTCGCCTGCTCCAGCCATAACACTAGCCTTTAAATTCTTAACGGCAGGCGAGGTGACTGATAGTATGACTAGGCCGGTATTAAATTTAACTATTCAAAAGTGGTCTTTATGATCAGGTGGTCTTCCAAAAAGGTATATAAACATATATACAGACACGCACACACGCTCTCTCTCTCTCTCTCTCTCTCTCTCTCTCTCTCTCTCTCTCTCTCACACACACACACACACACACATATATATATATATATATATATATATATATATATATATATATATATATATATATATATATACATATATAATGTGTGTGTGCAAACGTATCCCATGACATTCTGTCCGATTATGGTGGTTGGTGAATAACGGCCGATAAAGTAATAGTGATCAAAATACGAATTTTGGACGATATTTTTAATATTTACATCATTCATAACGCAACTGGATGACCGGGTTGGATTTCAGATGTATAACAACACTTTTGATGGTGATACAATGTTTAATGACTTGAATGAGAAAAGAATAGTGCCGGATTAAAACTCGTGGAGGCAGTTGAATTATTGTCTCCCCTCCTCGCCAATTATATCCTATGAATATTATTTTTATCTGTTGTCGCCGAGACGCTAATGATCGTGAGGCCCATATACCGGTGCCTACCATGTCTTTTTGGCAATGTGGCACTTTAAAAGAAATTAAAATCAATACATGCTTGTATAACATCCAAATTTAATAATCCGCACGAATATAATAATGCAACTTATAAAATATGAATAAATGCCATAACACAGTACAAGGACAACGATGAATAATGACTCGCAGAAATTTCACACGACGAAACGAAGGGTGTGTTCCATTCAAATAGTAAAATGAATTCATGGAGAAATAAGGTGTTTCCTAAAATAGTAAAACTATGAAAAAAAGGGGCATATATTATATTAAGTATTGTTAGAATCTCGAAGACACTGGGTATTACAACACCCTAACAGATGTATGGAGTCACCAGCGCACATGGCTTCCAGTCACACTGGTCAATCAAGCAGCCAGTATTTGATGTAGTCACCGACTACCATTCAATTCCTTGGACAATCAAACAATAAGCACGAATCGGTCAGCAACACCCAATCACTCGATACTCGACCAGCAACACTGTTTTAGCAGATCTACGGCTGCTACGTTTCAGCTTCTTTATCTGCTATTGTCAACTTCTATGGTTAGCTCTACAGCTGGTACCACGTCGACTCCGGTCAGCTGAAAATACATCTAAGACCGTGTACTATGCATGACACGGGCATATACGATACAAGGTTATATATGACAATCTTTACAGATTACATTATCGGCACAAATGACTACAAGAAAATGACTCATCATGAATGGTGGAAAATTTGTATCTCACAAATCATATCTACATAACAAGCCACAGTTTAATGGTTGGGATTAAGATTAAGTTAAATCAACTAAACATTTTCAAGTCACAAACACTATTAAACTTTCGCAAAGTTAATATCGATATAACATTTATTTATAGGAATAGTCTATTTAATGAAGTCTTTTGGACGGGTTTCGTTTATCGTTGAGTTTAAGGACATAACCATGTTTCGTACAATTATCTATCATGAAATGTTAGAAGATGATGCGGCGTATTTTTAAGGCGACAGTTTATAAGAACCATGTTTCAAGTCAATATAACAACACATTGAGCACCTTTCTATGACTTACATAGTAGAAATGCAGTAATCAAGTGACATCACTAGGGTTGGTGTCACCCAGCGCAGTAACTTATTGTGTTTCTCGGCCTTCCTGCACACACTTTCAAACATTCTATAGACAGTTACGTGAGGTAACCCATGGTCTCACCCCAATGGACTTCCTTACTAAACATAAATTCAAACCTTTTTAGACATTTATGTGCGATAACTCATGGTGTCAACCCCATGGACCCACTTCCTGCACACAAATTCAAAACATTTTAAAGACAGTTATTAAAGACAGTGAGGGGAGACTCCTGTAAAGACCTACTACATTTATCTTTACACTAACGTTACCATATACAAAATTTAGCATGATTAACGAAAAACACATAATTGTAGTCAAGGTTACATAGTGCAATCTGCTTATTATTTACCAATTTTAGATCAAGTCGTTTTTCTCTAGAGAGGTACATTCTAGGGTACATACGGTAATGTCCCTTTTGATACATATGTAGATAAATAAGAATCAAGGTCAGCAAGTTCGTTCAGTTTATTACCTTTGACCATTTAATCAAGTTCATTCTGTTATCTGTTCGGTTAGCGTCTTGATAGTTGGTCTGTTTTATGCAAGGAAACACATTTAACCCAATTAGCACCTCGCCTAATTGCTATAAAGAGTATTTTTAAACGGGCAGTATAAATATAAAAACAACCGTTACTATTTATGTACTAACTCGTCATCATCATTGTCATTGTCGTCATCATCATCTGAGAAATAATGAAAATAATGATTAATAATAATAATAGAAATAATAATAATAATAATAATAATAATAATTATTATTATTATTATTATTATTATTATTACCAATTAAATAAAATATAACGGTCAATATAAAACGCGCTAGTAATTTATCTCAGACTTCTACTATATAGTCTCTGTGAGTTTGATAAGTGAAGCGTCTCTCATAGCCTCTCCTTTCCAGGTGCAGTGGTCGCCACGGAACCACTGTCTGACTGCTTGACAAGAGGTTACTTGCATATGGCTTCTCCTACACAAATGTGTCCACAGCAGCTCGTTCAAGCTGGGCCCCCATTTGTTACAATGCCCGCTGTGTGACTCAACCGAGTGCCCATCGGTGTGACTGCGTAAGCAGACTGTAATTATTTACCTTGGCAGGCAGCCAGTCTATGAGAGAAAAACTCTGACTCCAAATCCAAACAGATGAAGCCTTTTATCCCTTGTCAGGCAGTTCGTCTAGGAGAATAAGACTCTGAATCAAAACCAACCAAGTCGCAGCCGTTGGATGAGGGATCCGCTGCCTGGTGGATTTCTTTGGAATCCGGCTGGGTGTCATCTACGACTTGCTTCCGGCAGATCCTGACTCCGAACTGGTGCCAAATGTAGTGCTAACCCCACAAACAAGGATGACAGGAAGAATTTAACCTCTGGATAGCCCATGATCACCATACTCCAAGACCAGGCTTGCGCTTTAGAGAGGACCTCTAGCTTTGCTACTAGGTGAGGAAACAACATGGAAGCTGGCAGTCTGCTGGTTGTACGTCCCATCCGACTGGCGTAGAGAAGGTGCACCACTGGCTAGCTTCGACGGTGGGAGCGATCATTATGTCCCACTGGCCGGCTACTGGCAGGCGGGCATGCCCCCGTCAGTAAGGTATTGACCTGCCAAGTCTCCATGCTGCAGTGGGTGTCTGGAGGTCAGTGTGCTGCTCAACAAGACGCTCATTCGGAAATTTCACACCTCACGAAAAGAGGAAACAAACAAAGAAGACTTCAGCTCATGGAGCAGCTGGATTGTGTGCACTGTACAGGCATCGTTGACGACCTCAGGAAGATGGACGAAACCAGAAAGATGAGCATCATCGATAGATAGCTCAAAAGAATACATGAAACTAGACTCGTCTCTATGGCTCCATAATAGGAAACCTACACCTTCTTTTCTTCTAGAAGGGTCCATATTCTGTAGAGCACGGCGTAGGTCTCATCACTGACACAAACTCGACATGGTCTTTACGAGGCGCTCTGACCTTAACAGCGTCCTCTCCATCAGAAGTTATCATAGTGCACATCGAAACTCCGATAAATAATGTTTCGCTTCATATCAACGTGGAAAGAGATTATCGGAATTTAGAGGGGCCAACCTATCTTACTAAGAAATTCAAATAGGATATTCCTGTTGACAAAGTTAATGGACCCGGCGAGGTCGATGAATGTCATGTAAAGTTCCTGACATTGTTCTTTGCTCGTCTCTTGTTGTTGACCTTTCTGATCTGAAGCCGCATTGGGATTCTGGGTAAACACTGTGCGTCAGCAGATGTAACCTGTTGAATAAGAAGAGGGCGTACACTTAGCCAATGATGCTCAGGGGCAAGAACCCTCAGCTAGTATTACAGTCACTGCAATCGCCCTTGCTTTTGTAAAAGGTAACATCTCCTGGCATCGCGCATGTCTTGGGGACTGTTCCTACCTCCCAGGAGAGGCAGAGTATCTCGTACAGCGGCTGAGACATTGTTGTTTTTCCACGCTTGATAGTTTTTGGCGGGATGATTCCATTACCTGGTACTATGTTGTTTGGGTAGGAGTTAATGCATGTTTTGGCGGGCACTTTGTTGAGCTCCTCTTTGGTGGACCGTTTCTCTATGCTTTTAAGGACCGCTTCGGTATGTGATCGTTTTTCCCTTCAGTGATTTCATGGGATGACCATTTTCACTCTCTGGCCTACAGCCTTCTTGGTGCCACTGTACATACTTTGGATGTTTCCTGACTCGGCACTGCGTCCGATTCCTTCACACAATTACTGGCAGTACTCGTTCGCACACTGTCTAGTAAAGCTTTGGGTGATGAATGGGCACTTCTGAGGGTAGCAAGCGTCCGTTCTTTTGAGTAGTTTTGTAAGCTATGAAGGCTTTTCGTTTGTCCTCGATTAGTAATTCAATACTTTAAAGGTGTGAGTTGAACCCGTCTAGGCAGGGCCGTTGCTTCTTGGCAAAAGTAGAAATGGATGTGCTGTAAATGGTACCATTCGTGGAGTTCCACGTGACATGGGCATCGTGCTCTCTTAGGTACTGGAGAGCATTGTCCAGGGCGGACTCATACTCTTCCACCTTGGATGAGACCAACATCTGTGTAGTGTTGATGCGAGGGCGACGTTCTGATTTTGAGTGTTGTAAAGTGTGTGGATGTAGTCGCACCCTGTTTCTCACGAGAACGTGGTCGGGATCCTCTTCACCTTGCTCCTGTTCTGCACATAAAGCAAGCATGGCGGCTCAGCTTCTTCCATATAAGGAGCCTAAAATGCATCCTGAAAATCAATTGGCAAATCCGCGTTCCACACAGCGAGATCCTGCAGCGTGCAAGTATCCCCATGTCCTCCATGCTGAGAAAATTCCGCCTTCAATGTTTGGGACACTTCCGACGCATGGAGGGTGGGAGGCTGACAAAGGATATTCTATATGGACAAGTGACCACTTGCACCAGAAGAGTCAGCCGACCCTTACTCAGTTTCAAGGATGTGTGCAATAGGGACATAAAAACATGCAACCGAGGGCTGTGAAGTGCAGGCCTTTTACCTAGACACCTGACTGGTGACTGATGATAAGCAAGTCCATAGCAATCGCCAATGTGAGGAGAGGCCATCTGGCGGCAGAGAAACGTGAGGGAAAGAAGAGCGCGTCAGCAACACAAGATAATCAGACTCATCAATTTATTCTCCACCAACTGCAATATGGATTTTCACAAGCTCATAAGCCTGTACAACCACAGTAAACGATGTCAAAGCCCAAGAGACAGACGACACTACAAGGGCACAAGTCGCATGGTCCTTTGATACTGAGCTGCCATTGATTGTGATTTCCAAATAGTTTGCTAAGCTGCACCCACTACATAATATCTTAGTGGTAGTAGTGATAACAGAAGTATGCATATAGGATGATGAGATTTCTAGAAAACTAAAGTTATTTAATTGGTTTATACAGGCTTTGAAATTGGCACGTTTGAACTACTGTACTGTGCGTAGATAAAACTTGCTAGACCTATTTATGGTTGCTTCTCTTTTCAGTAGCACAAAAAATACTATATAACTATAAACCCATTATGTGTACCCGTTACAAAAAAAAACTCTTAGAGCGAAATGACTATACATTCATACATTCATGTGGAAATACAATAACACCAAGACACCTTTGAGTGACATGACTGTAAATGCATTGAGTACACTAGTAAGAACCAATAACTCGTAAACGTACATGACTATAGATTCAATTGTATGCACGTTCAAACAAAAACCATTAGAGCGACAATGAATATGACATCAAGTTCGTTGACACCAGTGAGTATGTGAAAGACAAAGATATAAAATAACCACAAGTATATAAATACATACATGACGTTTTTAAAGATGTGATAAACGGCTCACAATGTTTACAGCAAGGGTCTCAAGAGAGTCGCTATGTCTTTAGGTTTGCTGGTGTATGGAGAACATCATGCACTGATCGTAAGAAGAAGCTGACCTTCTGGGTGTCACTCCAAGATTGTTCCCTGGACATTGCACATTCCAAGCCATGTAGGTTTTATTCAAACGTAACTGCACAATCAATCATGTTGTTACTAACCGATGGCCCAAACTCTCTTTGTGAGGGACTTGCAAATTTAAAGCACAAACTGTTATCCTTATATGTGGCTCAAATAGATGGTCGTCATCGTTGGTTGCAGTCAGAAAAAAAAACAAGAGCAAGGGAAAAGCGGTCCAAACTTTATATCAGCTTTGTGAAAAGCGGCGCGACTAACATAAAACGACTGAATCAAGAAGGCGCATTGAGAAGAGGATCGGAAAATGCAGGCTAGTGTTACATTAGAGCGGAAATTCACAAGCGATATTTGAAACACCAACTTCAGCCTTAGTACTGTACGGTCATCAATAGGTAAGAAACAGGTTAGTATTTAGCACTGACAGACAATGCCATGGGAACTGGCCTTCGAAAGTTAGTCATACGGTTGACAAACAGGCCGAGGCAGTTTCTTTGACGGAAGAGAGTGAAGCGATTGAAAAGCTATTCGGTTAACGGGTTACGTCTGATCATCTCAGTCGGCGCACCCATGGAGACTATTGTGAGTCATCGCGGAAACGCTCTAGGAAATGGGATCCCTACCTAACGATGGAAACGACTGCATTGCAAATTTTTATTCATATATCGCCAAACCTGGAGACACCAGTGATTATTAGAAAGAGCTAATTGTCAACCGTGTACAACGTGGGACAGCTGGGAGAGACTGCTGACAATCGGGAAAATCTGCTGAACTGGTATATGATCTAGCTAACCAGAGTAAAACTCATGTGAATGAGACACCTTCAGATTCGTTACAGATAGATACGCTGTTAGATACCCCGAGAACGGGGAGGATGCTCTATGAAACTGCCAGACTACAGAAATGCACACGCGTGGTCAACGGACAGAAGATCACAAGACGGATACGTCTAGAAATTGCCGTTGTGGCCTAACATGTAATAGTGAGAGGATGTTTAAAATGCACTGTACCAAACTGGGCTGTCCAGCGATCCTGAATCAGTTTTAAGGAACAGGGAAACCTGTTGAGACAGAAGATGAGATACTCACCATCGATTGCAACACCTTTATGAGTTATATGAAGCAAACGAGTTTTGCAAAGTAAATTCTCTAACTTTTTGGTTTACGACTACAAGAAATCTTCTAAAGAAAACTAAAATTTAGATATAAAATTAACCTTACTTCGTACATGTTATTAAACAACAAGGAAGCATCAAATGAATTATATGAACTCATATAATTACCATCAAATGACCTTTATGATTTAATACACTAGTAATATGTATAACATCAGATCATGACAACAAAACAGTTTTGGCTGATAACGTAAATACATTACTGTACTTATATTTAAAGTGATATTTTACCGACTGATTCAATTTTAAAGCAATACATAAATGTTTAAAAATATAAATATTCCCATTGTCAAGTATTTGACTCGGAATGGCATAACTTCGATCACATATATAAAGACATCACGAGAAAAACAAACTACCACTTATGTTTAACATCTTGTGACTTTAGAAGGATTGGAATACGGAGAGTGATGAAACATGATGGTATACAAATAAGTAATTGGATAACTAAATGTTCATTAGTGTATCACATCTCTGAACTTCTTAAGTACTGTAGTATATCCTTCCACCATCGTCATAAAATAAACGAAAGTGTCTTAATATCTCTTTCCTCTAACAGTCTCAAACAGTTGCAACAATTTCCAGGCTGTAATTAATATTCCACCAGTAAAGATGGCACTAGCGGATTAGACAATCACCACACAAATCGCTATCCAACAACAACGTTACACTTCCAGCAAACAGCAGATAACTATCGTCATACAGATTAGTTTTAATACAGAATCGATGCAATGAGAAGCTACCAACCCATCATTCCAGTTCAGGGAAAAGTTTCCAAACTAACCACTATGATAATGACGTTTCGGTTGTGAACATGACGTCAATGATAAACAATAGAGGTACACACATTTTACTATATCCCGGCCTATGATAATGGCAGGCCGAGTACCAGCGAAGTATTAACATGACTGACTGAGCAGGCATAGTTAAACCCATAAATGAGATCAGACATACTCCCAGAACGTTTGAGACATCCACGTCTTGTGATTGTTGTAATAGCCATTGACATTGATTTCATCTATGTTGTTAATACTTGTTTCAACAATTGAACGATATCATATATATGAATAAATTCAGAACATTCCGATAATGAAAAATTTTGTCTTAAGCCACAAACCTTTACAGAAACAAGTATGAAATAGCTAGGATGTACAGTATCATATTGTACGGATTATCATATTGTACGGATTATCATATTGTACGGATTATAATTGTACGGATTCATTTTCCTGGCAACTACTCCATTTACACCATTAATCGTTTACTGGATCAAATTATAGGTCAGTATTAGCTAATACTCTACATTGATTGCCAATTATCTACATCATGCTAACCTTTTGCGAGCCAATTTTGTAGTCAGTTAGCCGATGCATTGCTGTCAATTGTCAAGGGGCTTTAAATGGTATAATATAACATGGAATAGAAACAGTGTTGAAGGTTTTGACTTGAAAGAGCAGTATTTTCATTCACATATGTAGCACGTGACGACGTTCATAGGTATCTGGGTGGTGCTAAGTGCACATTCATACTGTTACCGTGTATTGATGAATCTAAGGTTGTGTATTTATTTTAGAATGCAGCATACATTCAATTACATCGTTTATTGTTGTGTAGTGTTTATAATTAATGCTTTGGTAGGAAATCAAACTTTGTATATAATACAAACATTATTGCATTTGTATGGAAAAATATGAATTCGTTCTTTAGACTAATACTGCATTCCTAACGTCATGCATTATTAGTGAGAAAAACTCGTACAAATTTCCATACACATGCAGCAACCTATAAATATCGTATTTGAATTAAATACAAAAATACATGTACGAATCACATAGATTTTTAATGGTGAATAAGTTCTAAAACGAAGAGAAAAATCTCTGTAGAGCGTAAATAAATACTTTCGCGTCTTTCTTCGTTCGTTTGCATTCTGCAGCAAGCGCAAAAAATCCGAAGATATTTGCTGAGATTACGGGTACTTTTGGTACTCGTAGAGATATACCGGTACTTGTTACGTACCTTGTTTTACATAAACACTTTTACTAATGACCTACCTACTAAATCTAGCGTGGTCTTTGAGCTTCGCTAGTGATTAAGCCTGAATACAGGAGCTATATAGCAATAGCTGGAAATAAATAAGTAAGCAAGACAGATGAGGAAAGTAACAGTGGATAAACGATGAAAAGTCTATGTGATATATAAATTATGACCAAAACTGTTAATTAATGTTATTTTCATTTACGTTCATAACCTGGAATATGATATAAATCCAAATAACACGAAACATGTATTCCGCCTATTATTAAAGTTCAATCCTAAAAGAACAGTAAATGTAATAGAAACAAATATGGACAGAAGTGTTTAAACACACAATTTTTTCACGAAGAATAAGGATTTCAAGTTAAAGTCTCAAACGTTTAGACCAGTACATATCTGTGGAGTGGAAACATGAATTCGATTATATATATTAATCGAAACAGTAACGACGATCATGCTATGTGTTTTGATTAATCAATTATAACGAAAGATTTATAAAGTATACCGTTTTCAAAAATAACATATTACACCCACGTGCATTTTAACTATCCTTCCTACCTTATTATAATCCATTTTTCAATGTGAACGGATTGTTACAATGAAAATAAATGAGGGTGGGATCTGACATGATAATTCGCCTATGACACTAATATCTCATGTACCGTTCCAGTATACAGAATAAAACATCATACACAAACACTCCCCAGAAAGTCCATATGTCGGGGTTTGTGTGTATTGCTATCTACTAACGTAGGTAACAAGTGCATGCAGTGGCTTTCTGATTTATTCAAAATGTTTACATCATAATATAGAAAAGAAACATTAACGATACAAATCCTGTTGCATAAATTCCTAAAACGATATACCGAGCTCTCGTCTCCATAAAACAAATTATCTCTGCAAATTTATTAAAGCTAAATGTCCAAATTGTTCGATTTCCTCAACAGATGGAACTATTAGAAGAGACTGCTAAATCACCGCAGTAAGATGTGTTCCGGTCGACTAGTAAGAGATAAATTGGCCGGTACAATCACATTTGGAAGCTGATTCTCGGCTACTAGTGGCTTTGTGATCTTTTTAGTCTGTAGCGCCTGTTTTCGAAGCTCCTGCCCTTTCAGCTCATGCAGAATGTACATCATGTTTAGATAGTAAAGAATCAGCACTATAATATACCATCGTGAAAATAGTTTCCTGAACTAGCCTACAATGTATTATTTGTCTGTTTCATTGACGACAGCAACCTTTCATAAACAGTCCATACATATACAATCTTACATACATTCGACATAAGTTGATAAGCAGACGGACACATAATGAATACTGATAGAAGCGTAATCACATCAATATTCCAAACGATGATGCGTTTGAGTGTTATTATTAGAAATTAAAAATTGAAGTCTTCTTGCAACAAGAAACCACACCCACTTCTTATAATGTTGGAAAAAGAGATCTAGATATGATGATATTTTCCAAGTCATTTTATTTGACTTTCAAAAGTATGTAAGGAAACAAACGTTAGATATACAATATGGAAGCAAACGTTAGATATAGAATATGGAAGCAAATGTTAGATATATAATATGGAAGCAAACGTTAGATATATAATATGGAAGCAAACGTTGACTCTAAGAATGTTCAGATCAGGATCGTCCTCAACATCGGCACCAACGTCATCATCATCATCTTGTTTTCATTAGTATTAGCAGCAGAAATGGTAGCCTTAGTAGCAGCAGCAGTAGTAGTAGTAGTAGTAGCAGTAGTTGTAGTAGTAGTACCTCGTTTACCAGTTTTCAGGTGTGGCAACAATATCTTAATTTCTACGTCTTGCAGAAATAGTTCCTCTTTTGGTAAAATAAAATTTTATATGCTGGATCAAGCAAGCCTGTACAAGGATAGGATCCATCTGCTATCCAGATATGCTGATCTCTACAACCTGCAAGACCAGATAAAAAGGCAAGATAATTTACTGTGGGAACTATGCATAATATTAATTAAGAAAAAAAGGCAAGATAATTTACTGTGGATAATGCATAACATTAATTAAGAAAAAAAGGCAAGATAATTTACTGTGGGAACAATGCATAACATTAATTAAGGTCTTAATGTGAAATACCGAACGAGGGTCAATCTTTTCTGTCTCGTTCTAATTATCTCGCGTCCGATTTAATTAAAGCATCTGGGGTGTGCACATTTATCAAAATATACTAAGCCCACCTACAGGCATGATATGATTAGGTAAATCTCATGATATGATTAGGTAAATCTCATGATATGATTAGGTAAATCTCATGATATGATTAGGTAAATCTCATTTTAATGTAACTGAGGTTTTAAGACAAACGCCATTTCTAGCTTTATCGTCTAAGTCCTAAGTAAACGAATCGTTATTGTACTTTTCACGGGCTATTAGTGATACGACATGAATATAACCGGGTCAGTGCAGTTCCTCTGATAACATAACAGCTTAATGACTGCTAGCAGCTGACTCGAGAAACATTATCTATAGGGCGCAAAATGTGTTCACATCAGTAAAGAGTTGAAGCATCTGGTTCAGTACATTACAAGCAACAATACTTTTCTGTTTTACATCTATATTTCACGCCTACATTAAATAATTTATGACGGTTCGTATATTAATGGTCACATTACGGAACATTTTTTTTACAGAACATATGCATTAACTTGAGTTGAATAATTCATACACACATTAGACCTACAGAGAAACTTTAGCTGATATATCTTAATTAGAGTTAATTATTCAATTCACTTGTCGGCCACTGTAAAATATGTTTATGTGTGTCAAATGTCTGTAAAAATATAAAATACGGTAACAAATTTTATTAATTGCCGGACGATATGATTTCTATACATTACTTACGCGGGATTCTTGCCAATAAGAGTCACACATGGGGGACAATATACTTGCTGGACGTAATACCCACGATTAAAGACCAACTCACTGGAAGCCTTTATTGGGCTTAAAATTCGAACTCACGCGGACAAAGGTGAAATGAATAAAGGCTCTTTAATAGCGAGTGTCTTAGACCACTCGATCATCTATGACCCCGGGGAAGCGAAGATGATGACAATGCTAATGTAGATGAAATGAAAGCTGAACAGTTACAATATTTGTTAGAAAAAGGATGTATAACAAACAGGCCCTTCTGATTACAAGTTCCGAGACAGTATCTTAAACATAGGACCTTCTTCTGTTGGGAAACCCATATTATTATTAGAAACGAAAGTAAAGGGTCATACCTCTGCTTTTACGTTTTCATCGTCTTAAACTAAGTAATAGACTTGAACGATAATCAGCGATTTTGTTAGAATTCAATAAATATTTTTTCCGTAGAATACAAAGAGAAAATTAGAAAATAATTTTCATTATTGTGATTAAAATTTCAACAAGTTCTAAGCGTGCAGTCACACGTCCAAAAGTATAAAATATACCAAATGGATTCCAATGGTTTTCGGAATACTGATTATGTGCTAACATACCTGATGTATCAAAATGATTGAAAGTGTTCATCAATACTTTGTAATCAAAATTAATATAATAACTGAAAAAGATATCTCAAATTATTGCTAAACATAGGCTAACTAAAACTCTAGGCGGATTTTACGAGTAGGTATCAGTATGTTTATCACTACCCTTAGATAAAAACTAAGAGAAAATAACACCATAAAAATGAGGTCATTTTCAAATTAAATTCATTTCATGAGCATTCTACTTTGTGAAAGGGGATAGGTATTTTGCTAAACATTTAACATATAACACATATAACACATATGACACATATAACACAAATAACACATATAGCATATAACACATAAAACACATATAAGACATATAACACATATAACATATAATACATATAACACATATAAGACATATAAACCATATAACACATATAGCACATATAAGACATATAACACATATAATACATATAAGACATATAAAACATATAAGACATATAACACATGTAACACATATAAGACATATAAGACATATAACATATAAGACATATAAGACATTTAATACATATAAGACTTATAAGACATATAACTCATATAAGACATATAACATATAACACATATAACACATATAACACATATAAGACATATAACACTTATAACACATATAACACATATGACACATATGACACATATAAGACATATAACGTATAACACATATAAGACATATAACATATAACACATATAAGACATATAACATATAACACATATAAGACATATAACATATAACACATATAAGAAATATAACACATATAACACATATAACACATATGACACATATAAGACATATAACATATAACACATATAAGACATATAAGAGCAAGTTAAATTCCGGTATCCTGAACTTATATTTATGACAACATACTGATCGCCAAGAAATAATAATCATAAAATATGATCTAAAATCATAAGAATTGGATGTTTAATGTTGCTCACCAAAACAAGACATTAGCAAATATCCTCAATTATGGACAAAAGTCTCACACATAATACAGATTAAATATACATAACACCTAAAATCAAATGCTCCATAAAGTTCCCACAATGCTTGCGTAAATCTGTCCTGCAAAGCCCAAAGTTAACAGGACGTGTAGTCAATATTCATCCTCCTGTAAACAAACCGAGTATAATACTGGAAATTCAACTTATGCAACGTTTTTTGAAAATAGAAGTCGCGTGTGAACTTTTTTTGAAAACTAAGAAATACTGGTATAGTTAGGCGGCAAAACTAATTCTTTACAATACCAAAATAAAGGTCACGGAGATACCTTATGGGGGGTGGGCACAATGTAATATAAATTTAATCATGCAACTCTTGACGTCAAAATAAAAAAAGACATCATCAATATAAAGCAGCATAAAGAAATTAAATGAAATTTTTAAAAAAATATTGTGTATTTACGTATATTGTGTTTTATATCTATATTGTGTTTTTACTCTTTCTATTAACGATTATAGATTGTAGAGATCATTGCGTAAACAACAATTTTTTCCCCCTCAGAACATTGGTTATTGGTTATTGGTTATTGGCTTTTGGTTATTGGTTCTTGGTAATTGGTTATTGGTTATTTGTTTTTGGTTATTGCGACATAGTTCAGGTGGGGAGATATATAAGAATGTTTACATCAGAATCATTATTCCTATCTTAACAGCTGTATTTGAGTTTTGTTTTTAAATTTGAGATGATTCTTTCATTGAAATTATTTTTTTCAATGTGATCATTGTTATTAGAACTATAGAGATTTTTTGTAAATACTGTGAATTTATTACAGGACAATCTGGATTATATAATAAATAATAATAATAATAATAATAATAATAATAATAATATAAATAATAATAATAATAATAATAATAATAATAATAATAATAATAATAATAATAATTAGGACTTTGAATAGCGCCTAATCATTAGAAGTTCTAAGTGCTTAACAACATCTGTATTGATATGACTACAAGAAACAAAAACAAACATCATGAAATTAGAAAACATAACAAAATGCTGAACATATTTAAGGTGGGAAACATTATTACGTCTTTAAGTTTTTTCTTGCAGTCGTGATCCATCAAGAATTCTGGCACATCAACACGTTCAATGACATTTGAATCCATATGGAATATTCTATAGTTTTGGACTGTAACAAAACTTGTAGGACTATTTGAGATTTATTTCACAATATTGTAAACTTCTTTTAAATTCTTATATCTATCCATGGAAAACATATATTTCGAATTGTACCAAACTTGTTTGTTTTCTATTTCTACATGTATCCATGGAAAACCTATTTTTCGAATTGTATCAAACGTGTTTGTTTTCTATTTCTACATGTATCCATGGAAAACATATTTTTCGAATTGTACCAAACGTGTTTGTTTTCTATTTCTACATGTATCCATGGAAAACATATTTTTCAAATTGTATCAAACGTGTTTGTTTTCAATTTCTACATGTATCCGTGGAAAACATTTTTCGAATTGTATAAAACGTGTTTGTTTTCTATCGTTATGTTACTTAGTTTGAGACCACAACACAGCAGCAAATTGAAGGTACTCATACCGGATAAAAAAGTTCGAAAATTATTTCAAAAAAATTGACATTGTTTTTGAAATCTAAATTCACTTTTTTTGGAATTTTCTTAGTCTCGGGAATTTTATTTAATGTTTTTGGGAAATCTTCATTGAAATGAGCAAGCATTGTCAATGTCATATAAACTAATATTTTGAATGAAAAGTGTAGAGTCGTTGAGAAAAAAGGAAATGCTTTAGCTTGACAGACAAAACAATAATTCATATACGAAGGCTTCTTTTATGAACACAGAAATAAAACTATTGTGTTCAAATATGTGGCGGAACAGACATTTTTATGAAAATAGCGCGGGTTCGATTAATAGGTTTTTGACAGGTTATGCTAGGAAATTGAAAGGATTGCAGTTGAGAGACCAGTTGAAATTAGGAGCTGTGAACGCATCTGCTTCAGAAGGAAATGCCGGTGAAAAGAGAAAATTTCAACTGCAGAAAAGAGCGAAATCAAAAAGTTCGATAGGAGTGAGTCTGATACAGACAGACAGACAGACAGACAGACATACAGAGGCAGATAAATCGAAAATATAACCATGATTCGCAATCCGACATCAGTCTTGGAGATGAGGAAATATAAGAAAAGTTCGAAGTGACAATGCTTCTGCACGCACAAGGACAGAATGAACTAAAACATTTATATGGATATGAGTAATTGTTTCCCGATGTTCCAACACGTAAATGTAAAATCCACATTGAGTTTTAAATCTTAGATTGTATGTATATATATATATATATCAAACAACATCCCTACATAATGAATCCTCCAAAGCAAGCATACTTTATAAAAATAAATTCAACATTTACTTGAGAAAGATCCAAGTACAATAAGCTGGAGTTACCATGTATTTCTGTGCCAAAGCTGGTGAATATTTCCACAGGTTTGCTGACAATATAACAGTTAGGAGTGTCACTAAAACAGATCCATTTCCAATGCCAGGAATCGAATACTGGATTGACATAACTGGAAACGCAAAGTATGTCACCATTTTTGCCGTTTTGAAAGTATTCTGGCAGATTACACTCACAAAAAGAGCACATGAAGTTTCGTAACTCAAGGTGGACTTTATCAATATAACGTGGTGCCGTTTGGTATAGAAATTTCTTCATATTTCCAACGCTTTAAAAGCATAGCATATAATCAAGTAAATTTGATGCGTGCATCTACGACTGCATCATCTACCAATAATAACAGGAAAGATCACTTGCAAATGCTTCGGAAAATCTTTGAAAAGATTTGCAATGCAAATGTGAGAATTCTTTAAGGCCAAGGTGAGTTTCGGCGTGCTTGTGTTACACTTTTGTGACATATTGCTGGACATGGTCAAGCTAAACCTATCTGTGTTACACTTTTGTAACATATTGCAGGACATGGTCAAGCTAAACCTATATGTGTTACACTTTTGTAACATATTGCTGGACATGGTCAAGCTAAACCTATTTGTGTTATACTTTTGTGACATATTGCAGGACATAGTCAAGCTAAACCTATATGTGTTACACATTTGTGACATATTGTAGGACATGGTCAAGCTAAACCTCCTATTTGTGTTACACTTTTGTGACATATTCCAGGACATGGTCAAGCTAAACCTATATGTTACACTTTTGTGACATATTGCAGGACACTGTTAACCTATATAAATCATGGTCAAGGCTATCTCTCATTTCCCAGTGGCATCAGTTGAAAAAGCTGACACAGTTTTTGGGTGTCACTGGATATCATCATTGGTCTGAGAAATGAAGATGGCTTTGGATAAATTAAAGACTATGTTTAAGAGTTCACCAGTTTTATCAACTTCAGATTTCAGTCAATCATTTACAAAATCTATAGAACAAAACAAGGCCAAGAGACATTGATCCACATTCAAAAATGAGTATTTTACTTTGCTTTTTGCTTTGCGATACTTTCAAGTGTACATATGTTTGTCTCGTTCTCCAATTATTGTATTCCTTGATCACACCCTCCACCGCTTATTTATTAACAAAGTGAAAAGCGAACGTCAGAGATTGTTAAGGGGAAGTCCCATGTTGCATTAATATAACAATGACATGTTGCACATCAATGGAAACAGGTAATCTCATTGCAGATGAACTTTTATTTGGAAAGAAGTATAATGTTGGATTAATTTTTGTGTATCTTGAAACAAGCATGTAACATCTTCTTTATAATGTTATTTACTATAGTATCATAAACATATTCGACTAATGTGAAAAAGAAAACAATTGATTCTAGCGTTACCTTCGTTTATAAAGTGCTATGTTTACCTATATTGTGTTTAATGTTTTCATAATCATAGATTGTATAAGTAATTTTGTAAACAACATATTAAATATCTAATTCTAGTCTCTGATTGTAGAAGTATATTTGCAAACAACATATAAAATAGCTAATTCTAGTCTCTGATTGTAGAAGTATATTTGCAAACAACATATAAAATAGCTAATTCTAGGCTCTGATTGTAGAAGTATATTTGTAAACAACATATAAAATAGCTAATTCTAGTCTCTGATTGTAGAAGTATATTTGTAAGCAACATATAAAATAGCTAATTCTAGTCCCTGATTGTAGAAGTATATTTGTAAACAACATATAAAATAGCTAATTCTAGTCTCTGATTGTAGAAGTATATTTGTAAACAACATATAAAATAGCTAATTCTAGTCCCTGATTGTAGATAATAATTTCTATCAGCGGCCATTATAATTATATATCTTTTTAAAATAAAATTTATATTCCGTAAACGTTAATCATATGGGTGACGGTGATGTGATGGTGAGGGATGTGGGGAGGTGTTTTAAAAGTTTTATAGAAGGGTTAAATAATAATAGGGTTATATACCAAGCGCAAAAAAGACCCGATGGAAATGCGCTAGAAACACCTTCCCTAATACTACTACTCTACTTGTAGGGTCGGTAGAAATCATACATACTTAAAAAGCGGTTATTACTATGCCAAACCGATGATTTGAAAATATCATTTATAACTTGGTTTAATAATGAAATTCTGAGAAGGATTTGAGTGTATTCATGACAGACATTTAATGAAAGACCGTTAATACAAGATGAGCTAGAGTTAAGTGTCAGTCAAGTTAAGGTAATACTATACACAATCAGTAGAACAGGTTCGTTGAAGTATTATAATTACTCTTCCAACAAGACAATTACAAAGGTAAGTATGTATAATTGCTCTTCCAACAAAACAATTACAAAGGTAAGTATGTATAATTACTCTTCCAACAAGACAATTACAAAGGTAAGTATGTATAATTACTCTTCCAACAAGACAATTACAAAGGTAAGTATGTATAATTACTCTTCCAACAAGACAATTACAAAGGTAAGTATGTATAATTACTCTTCCAACAAGACAATTACAAAGGTAAGTATGTATAATTACTCTTCCAACAAGACAATTACAAAGGTAAGTATGTATAATTACTCTTCCAACAAGACAATTACAAAGGTAAGTATGTATAATTACTCTTCCAACAAGACAATTACAAAGTTAAGTATGTATAATTACTCTTCCAACAAGACAATTACAAAGGTAAGTATGTATAATTACTCTTCCAACAAGACAATTACAAAGGTAAGTATTTATAATTACTCTTCCAACAAGACAATTACAAAGGTAAGTATGTATAATTACTCTTCCAACAAGACAATTACAAAGGTAAGTATGTATAATTACTCTTCCAACAAGACAATTACAAAGGTAAGTATTTATAATTACTCTTCCAACAAGACAATTACAAAGGTAAGTATGTATAATTACTCTTCCAACAAGACAATTACAAAGTTAAGTATAACCTTTTAGTCAGTCTCACTGGCGTCTTTTTCTGTTTACGTAGATGTAGCTTTTAGCTTATATCCTGATTTAGCATAGCTGAACAAAATATTGAAAAGGGGAGCGTTCTGTGTGAAAGTAAGGCTCGTCACAAGCATAAACGGTACGTCCTTTATGAGTTTCACAAGTTTCACCTGGATGTTTATAGTTCTACAAATGAATACATTCTCACAGATTATAACTCAACACAACAAAATGATTCATTTCACTACAGATTTTAAAATAGGAATTATCAGTCGAAATTTTAAAAAACTTTATATATTTCATCAGCTGTTCTATGTCGCAATAACTGTTTCCTGAAAAATACTATGTCATTTTCATGGAGTTTTCCAAAAGCTTTGTAAAGTATGTTATGTCTGTAAAATTAAATTTTAAGAAACTAATGATAAAGATAATGTTCATGGCGTTTTTGTTTTATAATGGTACAACCAGTATCGGAACATCAGATCCAGATGAAAATGTTTAACTGAAAAACACGAATTAAATGATTTTTGCTTGAAAATGAATCAAATATTTGTCAAATAAAGCATAAATGCAAGTAATTCATTGAAATTTGATAGATTGATAATGGGATATGATAAATTGATAACAGAAAAACTTGAAAATTGTTAGAAAATTCCAAATATATTCACAAAGAAAACAGGCACACTTTCTGAAATAATATTTAGTGTGTGTGTGTGTGTGTGTGTGTGTGTGTGTGTGTGTTAAATATTTTTTAAAATGATTACCAAAAAGGAAAATTTGACAGCATACAAAATATGGCGATGTTGTTTACAACACAAGTAAGAGAACAACCTGTTTTAATTTTTCATCAAGAGGTATCATTGAGTGTTTGGAGTAGAGCTATTGCAGTATCAACGAGTAAACGTAATAATGTAAAAAATGTAACAAATTATATCAGTACACCAGATAAATCAATTTGGGTAATATTTAACACCGATGATGAAAAATTAAAAACGTGGGTAAATTCTGATCAACCGAATTTATTTAAAAACGTCTACGATAATTTACCGGAACGAGTCAAACAAAAATTGACAAAATCTGGTTTTATAATAACGGATCGCTAACGTATTACACCAGTCGATGATGATATTTCTGGTGTTGTATTTAACTAGTCTTATAATGTCCTAGCGCTAGAGTATTAATCCAGTCAGCACAGTATCGTTTATCATCGAAGTTAACTAGTCCAGAGTTACATATTCGCTCAGTTGTGATCTGATGTTTATTTGATCGGATGGCAGTCATCGTCGCCATATTATTTTTTTCTTTTCCTGATACAACCGCACGATACAACTCATGAGAGAAATTTTTCTTCACTATTGGTTTCTTGACACCCTTCGCTATCGTCATAGATTTGGATTTATTTAGCGCGAGTACCGAGTACATCTTAGGTCGTAGCCCGATAAACTCTTCGATGGGTTCAAAACATAACTTATCTTTGAATTTTCCGACGACATTTTTGTTTGCACCATCGTTGAATTTCCCTTTGACGTCTGATAGATCAAACAGTTCATAATGGTTGTAAATATCCTGGTAAAGATCATCGTTGCAATCTTTGAATCTCATAACACAGCGAGTCTGTATCAGAGAAACATAATTTAACACCGGGTCACTTATTTTTGACAAAACCATAATGAAACTCATACATTAACCACTTTGAAATATCTAACGCAGCTGCTCCGATATACACCGGTTTATCACGTTTAATATCACAAATATGTTTCTTCACGATTCCAAGATCATCCTTAATTGGGATCCTACCAGCGAAAGATTCCGACGCAACCAGTTTTGCAAATCGTTTGGTGTCACCGTTGACGAGCTCTATGCTACACCAATTTCTGACATTTTCCATCGTGTAACCGAATACATAATTGTTAATCAACTTAAAGAAATCTTTTTTGAAATCATTATTCGCAAGTGTTCTCATATCTGTGTTATATTTGATATAATCAGCTAACTACCTCGACTGTTGTACACGTAGCGCTCTATGAATTTTTTTATAACGATGATACCAGCTTCTACAGCTTGTTGTAATATTCGATAATGACAAATAAAACACAGATATGAGAACACTTGCGAATAATGATAATAATAGTAGTAGAGGAAGTGAATCGGACATCTCTAATTGAGTTAGATTTACAGCAAATAATTTTGTCTCCTTATGCCAAATGGAGCCTTAACGATTTTAGAGCTATTTCGCACAAAAAAGACTATAAGGAATATATTTCTCGCCCATTCGATCAGGAGTCCATGCGTCACCTTTCCATCACCTTTCTATCGAAATGATATGTGCAAGCATTAACTCCTCGTTGTTTCATCTCTCTTGCAAGTCTATGTGTTGGTGTCAGCACAATCATGTTTGATATCCCTCGAAATAATTCAATCACACGAGTCGTCTTTCCTGACCCACCACAACCGCTTAGGTAACTGGTTTTATATCTACATATTGGATCAGATATCAGAATTATCTAGTGCACCTTCGAGAAATATATTCATGAAATCATCATTTGGGATGAGATATGCACAAGGTCGTTAGATGTATTACAGATGTTTCTTAATTGACTATTGCTAGCGAATACAACTGTAATAATGTGTGGCGATCATAGTCAACCACCACCATTTGTCGGTTTGTCTCCACATAATTGGCTGAAGAATTTTGTAGATTATTATGAAGAAATTAATACTGATCACAGATCACTTGATAAACAATTATGTGAGTTTAAGAAACTAATCAGATTACAACCGGATAAAATCCAGTGTGAAAAAGCGCGTGAAATAATTTCAGAAACCCCATTAAATGATATTTGGGGAGCGTGGAGACCAAACGATTTGATAGTGGCAAGTAGAAAGATAGAGACACACTTCAGATGAGGCTGTTTAACACACATAAAGAAAAATTCGCAACACTTCCAGTGCCATAGTGTTATAGGCCCACGGATTCACGAAGACAGAATATCGAAGTTGATATTCCTGGACAAAGTGAAAAACAAATTCTAGTGTTAAATAATATTGTGTTGGTTGATATCGGTGTTGTCGAAGATGCATTGCGTGCTGATAAATCCCATGGAAGCTAGGATACGCAGCTACGATGCATTCTTCGCAAGGATTAACTATATCCGATACGATTGTTTGGATCGTAGATGACCGCATCGAGTGGTCAAATCTAGTTTACTTAGCAGTATCCAGGGTATAAAGAATAAATCAACTCGAAGAATCGTTTTAGATGCTAATGACACCACAATCAGTGATATTGTCAACAATGACATAATCAGAAAAAAACTCGCTGGTTATAAACAACAGGACAAAAAAATAACAGAAAATTTGACATTGATGCTGAATTGATAATTACGCTGAAACAACAACATAATTATCACTGCGCGAGTTGTAATTGTATAATGCGTTGGTGTTGGTCGGATAAAGAGCCTCGCCAATTTACCTCAGACAGAAAAGATAGCAGTGTTGGTGATACCAGAGATAATGTGATGTTGACTTATCTTGAGTGTAATAGACGAAGAGGTGCTAGTTAAGACCACGCGGTGATAATTGAGTATCCTCGGGTATCACTTGTAATTGTTCACGCGTAAATCCACGCTGAGGAGCAGTTGAGTCCAACCTATAGATTGCTGGTCTACCCGTAGATCTTACTATGCTAGATATTTTATGTGCGATGACACTCCAAATAGGATCAGTAGCTCTTTTTGTATCGCCTTCAAGCTCTCCTGGTTCATATAAATATCTCACAGTGACATTGCCGAGTATTCGCTGTTTTGAAAAAACATTTTGCGGTTTTTGGATAGTTATATACTCTTTCTTTTTGTTGTTAGGTTTCATATTAATTGTTCGAGTAATTTCATTATTTAGCGCGGTAATTATACCCGGTAATCTCTTGACCCATTCACGAGATCGTTTATCCTGAATAAATTCCTTCGCGTAGTGATATCCAAATAACCGCTCAGCAAGTGTCCGATTAAATCGTTCAACAATTTCCTGATCGCGATGTAGTGCAGTATGTACTCGTCTGATGGTGACATTATGATGCTTCATTGTTGATAACACTGCACCCTGAAATTCCCTACCAGGATCAACCTGGAATGGATTTGGCCACTGCAGAGGACCTCGATGATAAATCCTTTCAAACGCAGAAGCTACGACTTTGTCCTTAGCGACTCTGCTTCTTTGTATCTACTCGCAACATCAACTATGGTTAGCGCATACTTGTAAACAGTACCATGTGGCAGAAATAGTGTATCAGTCTGATAAACCTCATTAGGGACGCTGACATCAAAATGCGAGAAGTTAATTTGTTTAGGTGGTGGTAGATAAATTTGCCATATCGCCTGTTTGGATAACCAATCCACCGCGGTGGTATTTTTCACTTTTGCGGCATTAGCGAGTTTATTGATTGCTGATTTACCCCTGCAGTATCCTCTTGGGGGATAATAAATAGATTCCATGTTGTTATTAATTACCAGCACCCAGCATTAATTTACTTTTCATCACCGATTTTATCAACCATGAAGCTAATTTTTCTTTGAAGGATTTATCAGTGATAGAATTCAACGTATGAATTAATTTCACTTCTGCGATATGGCTATTTACTTTCTGGAGACTCTGTCTCTGTACTAGTCTTTTTTTGTGCGAAATAGCTCAAAAATCGTTAAGGCTCCATTTGCAAAAGGAGACTTAAACTTATTTGCTTAAAATCTAACTCAATTAGAGATGTCCGATTCACTTCCTCTACTACTTAAGTATTTATAAAGAGTGCAGAAAAATACATTGACTCGTAAAAATAAATGGACAAGCTATGTATTCATTTTCTCGGCAAATATATTTGTGATGTCTTAATTCACCTCACTTGAGTTCAGACCTTTACGCACAAGCTACATGTATTTCGGTAGCGTACATGAATAATGCCGGATTACTAAATAGGCAGAATATATACCGGCCACGCCTTTTAGGATCCCCGCGAGAACGGATAAAAATATAATTGATAGGAATGCCCAAAGGCCTCCACAGGGTTTAATCAGGCACTGTACACGTAAAGGCCTCCACAGGGTTTAATTAAGGCTTGTACACCTAAAGGCCTCAACAGAGTTTAATCAGGCACTGTACCAAGATTAATTCATCTTTTGCAATAGAACACACATTTTTCCCCAACTTTATTCCTTAAGAGCATCTCTTAAGGCATACCATAATGTTGTAGTTAGTTTTATTCAAAAGTCGTTGCTCTCTGCAAATAAGTTGCTCAGTCTTTTATTTCATTATTTATTAGTCAAGTGTAATGATGTTACTATATACGGCGCAGTGTAAATTTCGACACGCGGGTAAAGTTGTGAAAAAGTTACATCAAAATAATTTACTTGTTGAATACTGTGCACTCCAAGGTCATTTGTGTTTTATCCCATGATTTGGGAGAATAAAGATGCTGTCTAACAATATTAGCAATCGCAAATCACCGACGTTTTCAAAATATGTTTGAATAAAAATGAAACATATAGGCTAAAATTATTGTTCATTCTGATTAAAGAATATAATACATATTATTGGCCAACGTGGTAAACTAAAACAGTTTATATATTGTTCTTTTAATACTTTCCCAGAAACAGCCCATGAAAGGCTTAAGTTTGAATGATCATGGTTTCGGCAAGTATGGTACAAACATTGGTGTAGCGGAGGATTTCGATGGCAAAGTAGGGTATATAAGAGAATGCGTATTAAGTGTCATTTAGTATCATAGTGCACTACTACAATACATTGTTTCATGCTAATGTATTTTCTGTGTTGATAAGATCGCAAATTGTTGGACTCAATGCCATGAAGTTATCATAGAAAAAAAACTACGCGTAAATCAATGGCATAATATATATATATATATATATATATATATATATATATATATATATATATATATATATATATATATATATATATATATATATATATATGTATATATATATATATGTATATCTATATATATGTATATATATATATATATATATATATATATATATATATATATATATATATATATATATATATATATATATATATATACTGACTAAAGAATATAATACATATTATTGGCCAACGTTTATATATATAAACGGTACTCGCACTGTATGCATTCCTACTGAAACATATTTTCAATGACAATGTTTATCAAGCATAATGATGGACAGAGAACTTGAATAACAAATTAGGGGCAAGCATACAAAAATATATATTTACCTATGGAAGCTGATGACATGAAGGTAACTGTCATGATCACAAACACACTGAATTAGACATTATTCGTTGCCATGACTTTCGTCCTTGCTTTCCTCCTTAGAATCGTTGTATGAATATTCACTCACTGTTGTGGTGTGCGAAAATCCACTTTGGATTGGGGTCATAGAAATATTAACCTAGAATGTTAATATAAACCTAGTAAAGGGCTTCTTCTATCGGTATCCAAATTCCTTACGCTTCAGCAAGCCCCATAATTTTGTTTTTGCAGTTTCCCGCCAAGTATACTTGGTATTGCAGTCTTCTGACTCTCCAATGTCTTCTTATACGCGGAATCTACTGTTGATGCCTTACTTATCTCTTCAGTTTTGTTACCGCCAAATAACACAATTGTGCGACTTCAATAATAGTTGCATCAGCCTCTTTTTGTGCTTACTTCTGAGTAGGATAAGATTCAGGATTAACTTGGAATGCACAACTGTGGCTTTAAAATGTGTTGTTCTAGCTGGTCAACGTCGTCAGCCAGATTAAGACAACATGAGGTAGTTTCGTCTTAAATTACAAGCTTCTAGCTGATATGCTTGTCATCGCCCTCTGTTCGTCCTTTACTATATAGATCATTCCACTTCAACTTTTGCAAAAGCCAGCTATAACCCGTGAGCTTGTAACATAAATTGTATCGAGGATTTAAAAAGGCGATGACTGTCATTTATGTCACTGTAGTGAGTCACCATCAGTTAGGATTGAGACTTCCCTAACAAAGGTGACCACAAATTCAACGATATGTGACATCACAGTTAAGAAATTGTTTCACCAAAAGGAAATCATGATATTGATTTAGTTTTCTTATCACATATATCACTTTAAATATCATCTGTATTCAGTAGCCACTCATTGCATAGACGTCAATGCAGTATTTAAAGTACAACCCTTAGATTATTGTAATTTGTAACAAATTTCAATAACAGTATTTGTAAGACGTATCCTTTGATTCATTTAATAGTATAAGTTATGAAAAGGAAATTAACGTAGTAGTGGCTGCCACGGTGGTAGGGTGTGCTATTATGTTTGGGGTGGGGTGCTCACAAAGTTTTATTTAAATTATTATATAAGTGCCACCCAGGCTCAATTTTGTTGGAAGTGAAATGAGAGAGAGAGAGAGAGAGAGAGAGAGAGAGAGAGAGAGACAGACAGACAGACAGACAGAGAGAGAGAGAGAGAGAGAGAGACAGACAGAGAGAGAGAGAGAGAGAGAGAGAGAGAGAGAGGCAAAGGGAGATAACAATAACAATTAAATACAATTCAATAGTTAATAATAATATTCATCCAGTAACTCTTCTTCCTCTGTACCAAGTCACAGCCTGCATCATTTGATTTGTAGTGTGTGATAGTGTTTCACCTATCCTTGTATGGTACGCATCTGTGTATTTTATAATATTCTTCTAACTCCTTCTCCTGTTCCTCCCGACGTTTTCAAAATTCGTTCTCCTCTCGACTTCGCTATGCTCCAATGTCTTCTCAACACCTTTCCCGACTAGCCTTCGTTTTACACTTGGCTTCTCCACTAATCTTTATTTCGTCTCCCTTCTTGAGTATCAGGACTAACTATAGCGGAAATCTGTCTTCTAAAAGCTTCTGGTGAAAACACAAGGATGTAGGCATTTTGCTTCACTAATATCGTCTCCCACTAGTTAAAAACCAATCATCAGAGAAAGGCTATTACACATTTCGGTCAAGCATTCTTGAACATCGGAATATCCATAACTTTATTGTATGATAAACAACGTCGTAATAAAAGCACGGTATCAACTGCAAAGTATGCACACATATTCAAACATCCATTCGCTGATATATCATTACGTACATATTAGCTAATTTTACGCATTGCAACCATATTTGGAAAGTTACAATTCAATTCAACAGTTGCAGAATCCAAAGTATCACATAAAACATGCACTTGTTAATTACGAAGTAACCAAATACCGAATTACAATATTAATTCTGAACACGAGCTATCAGTCTATATAGTTCTTTACATAATCATAGCTCATTTCTGAAATACGCATGTAAATTAAACACTACCAAGGTTATTATACGTACCGATTACTGTCCTTTAGGAAGCTTTATCTTTCGTAGAATTACCCGCCAAATTACGAATGTATGTCCCGTGGTATTGCTTTTATATGTATCCAACACAATTACTAAGTTCCTAGCTGGAACATACTAAAGTAAATTTGGATTGAAATGATGACCACACCCTATCTCAATTCAAATTGGATGTCGATTCTACCCTGTTTTATTCAATTTAACAGACAATGCCCCCGTGACGCCTGTCAACATGGTGAGATTTACGACGATTTCCTTTGTTACTGAACAACGCTTTCAATGTCCAAGTGCAACTTTTCACAACCTTACAAAGAAGACATGCGGTGTCTAACATTAGTACATGGCTTCGAACCATTTATTTCTTTCCCTGACTTACGATATCGCGGGCAAGACAACATGACAGTAGTTATTATAACAGTCTCTTTCTAGCACACGTAATGGCTTATCTAATGATAGATTGTTGTTTAGTGTGATACTTTATCGCTAGAGGAATACGCTAATGTCCTGAATGTTCATGCAGGAAGCTTTTAAGGACCAGAAGAGCTGTTGGAGACAGAGGGAAATACCCTATGACAGTTTGTCCCGAGTCTCTGTGAAACAAGAAAAGGATAGAACGGAGGCAGAAGTTGATGGACTGGAGGAGACCAGGAATACCAGTTAAGAGAAACAATAATACAGATGAGTAGGAACACAGGACAGTAGGAACGTCAGTCACACTAAGTGAGATGATTAAATAGGCCGTCACTAGGTCGAGTGAAAGACGAGTGAAAGGGTTTTGAATATTGAATAATTTGATAAATTACTATCTGTTATTGAATGATATTTAATTGTTGTTTATTTGAATTTCACCTTTTGTGTATTCAGTAACTTAAATGTCAGCATCATTAACTGGAGGCTCGGAGCTTTCCATCTCTATATCACTACTTCAATTTCTAACAAAAACAAGCTCGGGTGTATCTCTTTAATAATTAAATATAATACTGGGAGTGCCCCACCCCAACTTAGTCCACGAGGATCTATACACTGAATTATACCTTGTCAAATTAGGAAATTCGTGACGAGACCTTTCTTTCCTAATTATAAGTAATAAATACATTTTGGGGGCAAAACAGATGAGTGACATTTATCATTGTGAGTTTCGCGGAAATCTGATTTCGCGAATTCGACCCTTACGACACCTAGTCCTTTTATGTTGGATATACGAACTCCAAGAGTTCATGCAATTCTCATTTTTAGTGAGATACCAATTTACACGGATTTCAAAACACCTATTTGAAAACCGAACGTTAATAGATTTGCCATAAAGTATGTTTCTGTCCGTAAAGGAAACACGACTTTTAAGTGAGGATACTATTTTGTTTCCTACGACAAAAATATTGATATGAAAACGATCTATAAAAAGCTAACAGCTTTGTCAAAATTAACTTTGAAATAATAGTAGAAATATTGTTTACATGCATTTGAATCTTAATGTCAATAAGTAATGCTATTATAACAAAGTGGAGGAAATATTGAAAAAATCCTTTATGTATATACATTGTTTCTTGATAGCCTGTTTTATGTCAAATTTCCCAGTTGCCTTATTCAATAATCAGGACCTATAAGCAGATCATCACTTTTTCCCATTCTACTTATTTAGTTTTATCGAATTTCGAATTTCCAGCAAAGTCCGGTGTACTATTTTTTGTTTATTTTTAAGAGTAAAAGAAACTTAAAGAAACTAAGGGTGTTAATGACTGTCTTTTTTCGTGTCGTTCTTTGCCATTTGTCTATTTTTCTATATTGAGTACGACTGTTCGAGTCGGGGGCTATACATTTTTCAAATTACAAATTGTACATTTACCGCCTCGAGTTGGGTCTATTTATTTATAATTAAGCTCCTGTCCAAAATTGTTCTAAATCGTTTATTGGTACTTTAAGCAGGGCTCTCTGTGTGCTACGGGAGCTACACAGAGAAAGAAAATACAAGATTGTATAGTTAAAAAGGAATCACAAGCGACTCTACTTTATTTCTTTGCATGAGTAGTGGGATTCGAACTTCGTGTCTGACAAATATCACATACTATACCAAAATGTAAGCGAGGCAGGTGTGCAAATGACCTCATATACCTTGACCGCTGTATTAACCTTTCACTTCAGTACAACTCTAATTGGATGTCATAAAGATCTGGCTATCAGAGCTGTTGATACTATCTCACATCGTGCCAATAGCTGCAGGACTGGACAATCCTCTAGCTACGACGTCTTAGCCTCAACTTGATTTGTTGTGGTCCAAGACGTAGGAGTAAGGGTACCACTATTAGTACTAGACAATATAAACCAATGTAAGCCATGTATAGCTGTTGTGCGGATTTAAACTGTAATCATCCTCGTGGCAATCAGATACACGAACCACTCAAAGGTTTGGACAATCAGGACCAATTAGTAATTATACTCAAATAAAGTACGCACTATACAAAAGTGTAGACATGAATAAAAAACAGACTCGTAAACAAAAATATAATTTTGGAAGCAAAGACTTCTCCACGCGAATACTCTTATGTATCAAAAAGTATCAAATTCTCACTAAAATATGTATTCTTCTTCCACTTATTCGCAAACAATGCGGTAAAGAAATGAAAAATCTGGAAGGGGCTTTAGACGACGTTAAGAAGAAATTTAAATCTTGGAAGTGGATTCGAAAAACATACTTAACAAAAGGAATATTATGAAGTGGCTTTGTTCTACGTAAGCAACAAATGAAATAGTTGGAAATGGTATTGGTCGGCATAAACAAGAGAAGGGATATTTGAAATGGTTTTGCGTTTTGATATGCTAAACTTCTATTTTTACTTTCATCACTAGATTAATTAATGCTAAATTTATAAAATATAAATGTATTACAATGCATAGTTGGATATTGTTTTAAAAGTTCAACCTCAATGATAATTCGGACGAGAGATAGAAAGAGTGGATCCCAAATATTTTACGTATTGTTTCTCTCCAGAAAGTAAATTTTTCGATAGGAGTGTTTGAGATTTACTATACTTTATATATAGGTAATCAGTTAGTACGTTTGTAACTTAATACTGACTTATTTAGATATGTAGTTAGCTAATATGTTAGTTGTTAGTTTGAAATATAGCACATATTCATGCAGTAATGTGTGCATGTTGTGGGGTCTCAAGGCACATCAGCACGATAGCGGCTATATAGTTCCAACTAAAGGTAAAGTTCAAACGATGCAATATTGATCTTGCACACAATTGTAGCACGAACAACATCCTTATCAATTTAAACAAGAAGTACACAAACATATATATTAAAGTATATATATATCAGATGAAAGTAGCAAGTGTAAAGTCGTTAATAGATTTTAAACATCTTGTATATCATCAGCATTCCGTCCAAAAAATCAAGATTCAAAATCCTAACTTGTACGCCATCATACGATTTCTTCATGCAGTTCACAAAATACTTCTGTCTCACAAGGTGGAATCGCATCACAATTATCATTTCCAGTTCAGTACCCACGAATGTAGTTCGATTCTATTTTTAGAAAAAAACATTCCTCTCTCATTTTGGTGGTGATAGAAGAGCTATATTGATGCATTTTGGTAGGTATTTAAAGGTAATTGTTTATTCTTGTATGTGTGTATTTTGGCGACAATGCACATTGAGTAATAACACCTGGTTGATGATCCGGAAGTAAAATCTGTGTTCTGTTTACAGTGCAGCCTCTCAACGAAAAAAAAAGGCCAGTTAACCCTTTGACAAGAACTTCACCGTGAAGTCATCTTTGGAGGTAGTTTAGATTAACATATGATTTATATTGATTATCACAGTTAAAAGGACAGTACTAAGAAATATATGTAGAGAACATATCATAAAATTAATTGTGATGTATGTCCAGGTGGAGCTCAACACAATCAACAAATAGACAGTGTTCCAACGCCAGACACAGGCCTGGTATGCACTCCGGTTATGGTTCACCCTTCAAGAGTTATGCGATCGGCACAACACTAAAAATATAATTGTAAACATGTTGTCTGTTCACTTAATTTTACTTTTAATGCAGTGCTGTCCAACCTGCGGCCAGCGGGCTGATTATAAATGATCCGCCTAAGATCGAAAATGTTTTGTGTTTTTATGTCATAAAGGCAATGGCCTGCCTTTATAGTATATCTTCTTCACAAGGTAAACAATTCTGAATAATTTGTATAGTCGTTGCTTCTACATTTTCTGCTGAGGCCCTCGACTTCAAGAAAATAATTTCAGTGGCCCATGGTGTCAGAAAGGCTGTACAACACTGCTTGAAGGTAGGCTAGTTTAAGGTTGGCTTGGAATAATATTGTTAATCTTATCAGATATCAAACACACATAGTATCTGTAATATCAATCTGTTGTATAGTGTATATGCCACATATATCGTAGTATTATAGAATGTAGTAATTTAAATTTATGTTTAGCATATCTGTATTTGGTTGATTTATGTGCTTTCGTAAACTATCTGAATATAGCTAGATGAAAACTCCTTAACTTTAAGCTTATTTTCCTTTTCATTTACTGTCTGATTGGAGTATGTATGTATGTATGTATGTATGTATGTATGTATGTATGTATGTATGTATGTATGTATGTATGTATGTATGTATGTATGAATGTATGTATGCATGTATGTATGTCATTAATTTATCTTTCATTGTACATTGGTAGGATTTGAAAAAACGTTATCCACTTTAAATGACATTCACTTATGATTTTTAAACTGAGAAATACTACCTAGACTTAAAATATTACAAAATAATGTGAGTTTAAATTTACAAAACGACGTATTCTCAAATATTTTAGAGAAAATTTCATATCCACGAGAAGCTATGAATTTTCTTTGCGACCCTGTGGTCTTAAAATAAGAAATATAAAAGACTGACAAGCAACAACGGGTAGAAAGCTCTACAAATTATTTAATTAAAAGAATACAAAGTGAAAACGTAAAGTAAAGTAACTTAGGGTATAGCCAATTAAATCCCGAATAATCCTAGAATTACATATACGAATCATATAAATAAAACTGTAGTAGATAACCCAATATAAATCCAACGCTGAAGGTGCTAATGTGCTTATTGTCGCCCGTGTAGTGATGGTGTGCAAACAGTCTTTTGTTGAATGATAATAAAATAATACAAGAATAAATCCATTTTTGATATTTCAATATAACTTCAAGTCTCTATTCCATTAATGTTATTTTGCAACTATACTTAGCGTTTTCAACTGAATTAATAAGTTTAAATAAATAAAATCATCATCATCATCATCATCATCATCATCATCATCATCATTACTTTCAACCCAAATAAATTAATGAACCCAACAATTATACACTTGACCTTTTCTCAAAATCCTAATAAAACAAATTACTAATTTCCAGATGTTTATATTTGATACTTTAATCGAAAACGTAAAAAGCGATCACTGACAAGGGTCAAAATTAAATTGTTCTACTAGGGTTTTAGTTATAATCAAAATGTCCATCTTCAAAATCACAATATAACACATGACAGTCATCATGTAGTTTAGCTTTGAAAACAAATAAAATATTCTTGACTCAGCTGAACATAATGATCCTCACACAATATAACACACGACAGTCATCACGTAGTCTAGCTTTAACAAATACAATAGCCTTGACTCATCTGAACATAATGATCTTCAAACTAAAAGAAAGAAAAGTTGTTTACCAAAAATAGTCACTGGCATTGGTCAAAGTCAGCTGCAAAATACAAATAGTTATTATAATATAATGCAATAAAAACGAGAAATCTGATTGGATTCGTTTTTTAATTGTATACAATCTAATAGCGGAGTCAGACATCTTTTAGGGTTTGTTACGTATTCTAATGATCGACGTGAAACGAAGATGATCAATATCCTTTTGGTTAGCGACGTAGCAGGACAAAGTATGATGATAATGTGTTTGAAGACATGTAGCTGCATGAGGTTCTGTTAAATTCCCATATTCAAAGTTCAATTAAATTAGAAAAAACAAGAATTTACAGCAATGAAACAATATTTTAGCAGCAATGTGTTTTTAAATAGGAAGCATATTTATTTTATACAAGAAGAGTTGTAAATGGAGTGTACGTCTTGCTGGAATCAATTATCAACAAGGAATTCATAATAATAATTAAAAATATCAATTTAGCGGAAGGCCGTACAAGTCTCATTCCGTCCACAATAATAGGAGCGTACAGACTGGTCACGTGACGTTATGAAAATGTGACGTGTTTCATTTTGTACGCCTTGTTGAAAGAAATATTAATCGATATTCTATTTAAATTATATATAAGAAAACAAATCTTTGATATTTTTATGGGTGACACGTTTCCATAATCGGGAAAGGCTAATAAACACGTACTCGTCTTGATTCGTGCGTTTCCATAATGAAGCATGCGCAAAACATCCGAAGATGATGGCTGTGCTCATGAGTCGTTTTGATACATCTGTTTTCAAACTGCTATATGTTTAGTTCTTCAGTACCTTCTTTTAAATACACGTGGGGAGTAGAGACCTACATAAGTTAGCCGGCCTTAGCTCGCCATTAATTCCAAAAGCATCAACTAAAAAAGAAGCAAGCCAGAAATAAGCAAACGAGACAGATGACAAAATAATATTGGATTAATGACGAAAAGGGTCTCTTGTGTTTAAATTATAATAAAACTGGTTAATTAATGAAATTGTTTTCTCCATTTGTCACCTTGAAATGATATAATGTAGATAACATCAACCATATATACCTCCTGAAATTAAATTTAAATCCAAAAATATCAGAAATATTAATAAAATATATATTATAGAAAATTAACTCAAAATTAATAAATTAGAGCTTGATATTAAATTTTCCCAATGATGGGAACTGACATTAATAAACATACATGTAAACAAATTTTAGTTTCAGAATAACATCGAAACTATCTTTGTCTTCGTGATAATCCCATCATCATCATCATCATCATCATCATCATCATCATCATCATTATTATTATTATTATTATTATTATTATTATTATTATTATTATTATTATTATTTTATTGTAATTGTAATAGCAGCAGTAGTAATGATAGTAATACCTCGTTTGCAGTTTTGCAGGTTTGACAACAATACGTTAGTTTGTACGTATTGTATAAATAGTCCCTCATCGGGTACAATCCGACAGTATCTGCTGCATCGAGCAATACTTTACATGGATATTATCCGCCTGCTATCCAGACATACCAATCTCAACAACCTGGATGTCATAAAAAGACCGGATCTTTGACTGTGGTAAACTATGCGTAAAATTAAATTTGGATTCTCAATATGAAATACATCAGGAGCGTCAGTCTTAGTCAATCTATTTCTAATTATCTCGCATCCGATTCAATTAAATCGTCTAGGCTGTGTGTATTTATGGAAACTCACATACGTACATGTTTATGTACTTCTCATTTAATCTAATTGATTTATTAAGTTCTTCAGAGTAATACCGTTTCTAATTGTATCGTCTATGTCCCTCAAAAACGAATCTCTATTGTACTTTTCATGGGCTTTTAGTGACATGGCATGGATTGAACATGATCTGAAGCGTTCACTTATAGAGTTCACTAACCAAAAGCATACAGGCTGCTAGCAACTGATTCGAGTATATTTGTCCAGTCACACAGAATCTGTACCTATCAGTAAAGAGTTGCATCATATGTTTCATTATATTCAAGATCATATCCCTTTTATAATCTCTATTAAGTCTTTATAATCTATATTAGATCTTTATAATCCCTATTAGGTCTTTATAATCTATATTAGGTCTTTATAATCCCTATTAGGTCTTTATAATCTATAATTACTACCTACTACACAATCACATATGCAAATTGATTCTCGCGTCTATTAACGGTCTTTGCATCTCCTTACTCTGCAGAACCTGTTATTAAAGTTCCATTTTATTCAGTTCCTTCAATCCAACAGAATTTGCATAATGTTCAGATAGTAAACTATCAAAATGATAATATTCCATCTTGTTAGTCTTGCTAATAACGTCTCAAGAAGTAACCTACCATGTTTTATTTGTCTATTTGTCTTTTTACGGCAACATGCGTTCAACAACAGCTTACAAATATAGATGCATTCGGACAGAATTGGATAAGCAGATGGACGAACGTGGACGAATTTGAAGCATATTGGCAACAATATTCAAATCATACAAATCATGATACTTTGTTTGTTGTTATTATTGGAATCTATAGTTCATGGTATATAAACAAATTCCAGCTGCTATATAAATTATGGAAACTATCTTTGTCTCTGACATGTTGCTATTATAATCAGCTCTGTCATCATAATTAAAATCATCATCATCATCGTCATCGTCGTCGTTGTCATCATCATCTTAGTAGCAGTAGTACTAGTAGTAGTACCTCGTTTACACGATTGCAGGTTTGATAACAATATTTTAGTTTCTAGGTTTTGGTAATTCGACTGTATATGCTAGATCAGACAAGCATTTACATGGGTTGAATCCGTCTGCTATCTACACATAGCGATTATTGCAACCTGTAAGACATTAACAAGTACAAAGTTATACGTAAAATTATTTCTGATCTCAATGTGAAATACCTCACGAGGGTCAGCCTTTGCCAATCTATTTATAATTTCTCGCATCCGATCTAATTAAACCGTCTGGTTCGTACAAATTTACGAAAACTCACATCCATGCATACTTATGTAAATCCCAATAATGTTATTGGTTTATCAAGTACTTAAGAGTAATACAATTTACGATTAGATAATCTAGGTCACAAGAACGAACCTCTATTGCAATTTTCGTGGGCTATTAGTGACTTGGCATGTAAAGACCTGGATAAGTGAAATACCTCTAACAAAAGCATAATGACTGTTAGCGACTGACTTGATCAGCTTTATCTTTTAGGACCATTCAAGCCAATTTTGTACCCATGATTAGAGAGTTGCGTCATATTTTCCAATACATTGAAAACCACAACCTCTTTCTAATTCCTATTATGCCTTTGGAATCGATAATATTTTTGGTTTCCGTAAGGCCAGTCTGTGTAGTGGATGAGAAATCAGCGACACAAATACGGACCCAATCAAAGTTATGTACATGTTTTCTCTGATGACCTCTTTGATCGGTCCTAGACCAAAGTTCACACGATCAGAGGTACATTGAGCAAGTGATCTGTAAAAGCGAGTGTCATTGACCATTCAGCCAACTGGGACCCCTACGACGACAACAACGACGACGACTACTACGATGATGATGATGATGATGTTGATGAGGTTAATTTAGACGAAATGAAATCGAAACAGCTATTTGAGTTATTAGAAACGGGCTTATACCAAGAAGGCCCAACTGATTACAAGTTCTAAGACAGGTTCTTAAACATCATTTTATTGGGAAACCCATGTTAGGAGACAGGACAGTCAAGGGACATACATCCGCTGTTACGATTACATTGCTTTCAAGTAAGTAGGGGTATATAATGATAACCAACTAGTTATGTCAAATTAGTTATGTCAAATTCAACATTTTGTTTTCCTAGAACACCAAGTGAAAGTTTAAAATGAACTTGCGTTATTGTGAATTAAATCTCAAACCGTCCCAATATACTTTCACAAGTCCTAAAGCATAGAGTATTTGTCAAATCAATTACAGTGGTGTTCTGACTGAATATATATCTTAAATGTACTGATGTACCAATTTGATGGGCTAATATAAGTGATGCATCACAAGGATATAATCATAATATATGTAAATAAATTAACAATAATCCAAAAAGATGGATTTAGTACGCAAATATTAACGAAAGCTTTTACAATGAATAACTGAAGTAAATAAATATTCTCAAATTATAACTGAACGCAACTAAAAGACAGATTCCTCCCGTCAGTTGTTACGAATAACAATGAGAAGTTTTATTTATCATTATCCTTAAATAAAAATAAAAACCAAAAAAAGAGCACCAGGATGAGGGTCATAGTTTAATAGAGTCCATTTCCTGGAACATTCTAAGTTGTAAAACTGGAGAGTTTTCTTACAACAAATTTAGTAAAGACCTAATTAACGGATTAAAGTTCTCTTCAGTATAAAGCTGTATGAAAATGCTAAAATAAAGTAACAATCCATGTTAAAGTTGTATAAAATTATTAAAATAATGTAAAAACCCATGTTAAAGTTGTATTAAATTATTAAAATAATGTAACAATCAATATTACAGTTGTCGGAAATAATTAAAGGAATGTAACAATCCACGTAAAATTTGCATGAAATTATTAAAATAATGTAACAATCCATGTTAAAGTTGTATGAAAGTATTGAAATAATGTAACAATCCATGTTTAAGTTGTATGAAACTATGAAAGGAATGTAACAATCCATGTTAAATCTATATGAAATTATAAAAAATATAACAATCCATTTTAAAACTATGAAATTATAAAATTATTTTAACAATCCATGTTAAAACTATGAAATTATAACAATATTGTAACAATCTATGTTAAAACTATGAAAGTATAAAAATATTGTAACAATCCATGTTGAAGTTGTATGAAATTATTAAAAATAATGAAACAATCCATGTTAAAACTATGAAATTATTTAAAATGTAACAATTCATTTTAAAACTAAGAAATTATTAAAATAATGTAACAATCCATATTAAAGTTTTATGAAATTATTGAAATAATGTAAAAATCCATGTTCAAGTTGTATGAAATTATTGAAATACTGTAACAATCCACGTTAAATCTGTATGAAATTATTAAAATATTGTAACAATCCATGTTAAATCTGTATTAATTATTATTTCAATAATGTAACAATCCATTTAAAGTTGTATGAAATTATTGAAATAGTGTAACAATCCACGTTAAATCTGTATGAAATTATTAAAATAATGTTACAATCCATGTTAAATCTGTATTAATTATTATTTCAATAATGTAACAATCCATTTAAAGTTGTATAAAATTATTCAAAGAATGTAACAATCCATGTTAATCTGTATGAATTATTAAAATAATGTAACAATCCATGTTAATCTGTATGAATTATTAAAAGAATTTAACAATCCATGGTAAATCTATGTGAATTATTATTACAATAATGTAGCAATCTACGTTAAATCTGTATGAAATTATTAAAACAATGTAACAATCCATGTCAAAGCTGTATGAAATTATTAAAATAATGTAACAATCCATGTCAAAGCTGTATGAAATTATAAAATAATTTAAAAATCCACGTTAAATCTGTATGAAATTATTAATATAATGTAACAATCCACGTTAAAGCTGTATGAAATTATTGAAAAAATATAACAATCCATGTTAAAACTGCTGGAAATTGCTAAAATAATTTAACAATCCATGTTAAAGCTGTATGAAATTAATAAGATAATGTAACAATAATAATAATAATAATGAGGACTTTGTATAGCGCCTAATCTTTCGAAGCTCTAAGCGCTTTACACCATCAATAATGATATGACTACACTACAGAACAACAAATGACACAAACAATGAAACTAGAAAACATAAAAACATACTGAAAACATATAAGATACAAGACATTTGACCCGTAAAGTGATGATATGCCAACAGTCTTTTGTTGGATCACATTAATACAATCCATATCCATATATGGCTCCATATCTTACTGAATGAAATACTAATTTTCAGATTAACAAGATTTATATTTTAAACTAAGACGACAAAAGAGCCCGGAAAATGATCGCACGTACATTGTACGTTGAGGATCTTACTTACATTTAAAATATCCATCTCAAAATGACAAATAAAACACACGACAATCATCACGTAGTCTAGCTTAAAAATATGTACTTGACTCAGCTTAACATGATGATCTTGATTCTTCTCTCTCTCTCTCTCTCTCTCTCTCTCTCTCTCTCTCTCTCTCTCTCTCTCTCTCTCTCTGTATAGATTCGATAAAACGTCGAATATCGGATCCGATTATATTGTCTGGATAATTAGCTATCAAGATAATGTATTATGTAAATTCAGTGGTGTCATCCTTAACTTGCAAGATCTTCTGATGGGAATTACCTAACTTCGTAAAGACAATATTGAATTTAATTAGACCTAAACTGTATTTTCAGATTTCTCTTTTCTTTTATTTTGCGGAGAAATATACTGTGAACAAAATATAATTTTATTATTTATTTAAAACAAATATTTTCTCTTTTGGTGAGAAACTGTGTGGACATCGTAATTGCGACGACTTAGAACGATAAGATTAGTATCGTCTTTACTACAATTTTCAAGAACAATATTGTAATGCAACCGGGATATCCGTTTAGAAAATAATAATTCAAATACAATTCAAAGAAACCGATTAAATTACAAACAAATGTCTCGAATATAAATATTTAAAACCACCAAGTCATCGTGACCATAGGCTTATATAGGCGGATTACGCTGTGTTCTCCACGAGAACCCTCTAACGTGTGAAAGACATACTGCGGATAGACCACCTGGAGTTAGATCAGTTTTCAATAAAGTGGGCGATACATCCCACTTTGGGGCCGGTGTCATTACCGAGGAATGCGGAGAATGTTGTTTCGGGCCAAGGTAGGGGCGCTGAGTATAGTCAAAAGGGCGATTGCCCGAACAAGTTTGGGATCGACTGAGATATTCAATCACTCGGAACCACCCCAACTATTTATGGAAGACTAAAATAATCCTCACATCCCTTTTGCCTTATCTTCAGATAGTGCCGCTAAAACACATTTGTCCCGCTTGAGCCATATATTTATTAAATTAAGTAATACTTGCTTCTCACGAGACCCAGATGGACCTATTATTATCATCCTAATAGAATTTGGTAGTGCTGGATGATGCTTGACTAGCAATTGTTTTCGTGTTGCTGAGAAATCAATTACAGCCATATTACAAATATACGAATCTATATATTGCTTACGTTGTCGAGATAAAACTCCAACAAATGATTTTGCCACGGTTATAACAAATAATAGAAACGTAGCATAGGGTGGAAAATGTGCAATATGTAACAGAATTTACTTTTTGTTTTTGCCTACAATTCAATATAAGGATGGCGGTGATATTGATGCAATAATGTCGTTATTACCATGAACTTCCTGTGCTCAATACCAAGGAGAAAACATTTTTCCGGTAATAATTATTGTGGTTCTGGAACCCGACATGATAAACGACTTGACAAACGAGATCAACCAAATCCTGGAGTGTATCCAATAACTGATTTTGATACAGCATGTTATATTCGTGATTTAGCTAATAAATGTAAATAATTACAACAACGATATGCTGCAGATGTGAAGTGTATTCATGCATGCAAAGATTTGCTTGATAGCTACCATCGATGATATCACATACAAGACTGACTGCAATTTTTGATGTTATATTTACAATTCCCAGCAATGCCTTATGGATTATTGTTATATCGAAGAATATATGCTGGTTGTGATGTTTCATTCCATGATTCAATAATGTTAGGAAAGTTATTATCGCTAAGATCATTGGGTATTTTTTTGAGTTCGTTAGTTGCATGTGATGGTATTACAAATTTTAGTAATTTCGCCTCCGTTATGTTATATTGCTCAAGACATACCTTATCTGAGTAGAATGTAGATGCTGAATAGGCTGATTACCATTCTCGAAAATTGTATTTAACCTAATTCAAATGTTGCATTGTTTCGAAAGTTAGTGGTTTTAATTCATCAGAATAATATTGTGTAATATTAACAAATACATATTGTAATTTGCGAAATATGTGTGTAAGCTCGCGTTTAATATTTTCTGAAAACCTTTCAATATATTCTTCGTTTAAAAGTAATCTATGATTTGAACTCTTAAATATATTCTGAAGATTTCTAATTTCTTATTTTGTTGCCACCAAATGTAATGTATAATTCATTTTCCCAAAAATATTTTCTGTATACTGGCACATTTATTAAAAAGTATCGTTAGTAGAAATATCATTTAGTCCTGGTTCGGGGGGGGGGGGGGGGGCGGGGCGGGGTAGGTTTATCAAGTACTTAAGAGTAATACAAAGTATTAAAGTATATATATATCAGATGAAAGTAGCAAGTGTAAAGTCGTTAATACATTTTAAACATCTTGTATATCATCAGCATTCCGTCCAAAAAATCAAGATTCAAAATCCTAACTTGTACGCCATCATACGATTTCTTCATGCAGTTCACAAAATACTTCTGTCTCACAAGGTGGAATCGCATCACAATTATCATTTCCAGTTCAGTACCCACGAATGTAGTTCGATTCTATTTTTAGAAAAAAACATTCCTCTCTCATTTTGGTGGTGATAGAAGAGCTATATTGATGCATTTTGGTAGGTATTTAAAGGTAATTGTTTATTCTTGTATGTGTGTATTTTGGCGACAATGCACATTGAGTAATAACACCTGGTTGATGATCCGGAAGTAAAATCTGTGTTCTGTTTACAGTGCAGCCTCTCAACGAAAAAAAAAGGCCAGTTAACCCTTTGACAAGAACTTCACCGTGAAGTCATCTTTGGAGGTAGTTTAGATTAACATATGATTTATATTGATTATCACAGTTAAAAGGACAGTACTAAGAAATATATGTAGAGAACATATCATAAAATTAATTGTGATGTATGTCCAGGTGGAGCTCAACACAATCAACAAATAGACAGTGTTCCAACGCCAGACACAGGCCTGGTATGCACTCCGGTTATGGTTCACCCTTCAAGAGTTATGCGATCGGAACAACACTAAAAATATAATTGTAAACATGTTGTCTGTTCACTTAATTTTACTTTTAATGCAGTGCTGTCCAACCTGCGGCCAGCGGGCTGATTATAAATGATCCGCCTAAGATCGAAAATGTTTTGTGTTTTTATGTCATAAAGGCAATGGCCTGCCTTTATAGTATATCTTCTTCACAAGGTAAACAATTCTGAATAATTTGTATAGTCGTTGCTTCTACATTTTCTGCTGAGGCCCTCGACTTCAAGAAAATAATTTCAGTGGCCCATGGTGTCAGAAAGGCTGTACAACACTGCTTGAAGGTAGGCTAGTTTAAGGTTGGCTTGGAATAATATTGTTAATCTTATCAGATATCAAACACACATAGTATCTGTAATATCAATCTGTTGTATAGTGTATATGCCACATATATCGTAGTATTATAGAATGTAGTAATTTAAATTTATGTTTAGCATATCTGTATTTGGTTGATTTATGTGCTTTCGTAAACTATCTGAATATAGCTAGATGAAAACTCCTTAACTTTAAGCTTATTTTCCTTTTCATTTACTGTCTGATTGGAGTATGTATGTATGTATGTATGTATGTATGTATGTATGTATGTATGTATGTATGTATGTATGTATGTATGTATGTATGTATGTATGTATGTATGTATGTATGCATGTATGTATGTCATTAATTTATCTTTCATTGTACATTGGTAGGATTTGAAAAAACGTTATCCACTTTAAATGACATTCACTTATGATTTTTAAACTGAGAAATACTACCTAGACTTAAAATATTACAAAATAATGTGAGTTTAAATTTACAAAACGACGTATTCTCAAATATTTTAGAGAAAATTTCATATCCACGAGAAGCTATGAATTTTCTTTGCGACCCTGTGGTCTTAAAATAAGAAATATAAAAGACTGACAAGCAACAACGGGTAGAAAGCTCTACAAATTATTTAATTAAAAGAATACAAAGTGAAAACGTAAAGTAAAGTAACTTAGGGTATAGCCAATTAAATCCCGAATAATCCTAGAATTACATATACGAATCATATAAATAAAACTGTAGTAGATAACCCAATATAAATCCAACGCTGAAGGTGCTAATGTGCTTATTGTCGCCCGTGTAGTGATGGTGTGCAAACAGTCTTTTGTTGAATGATAATAAAATAATACAAGAATAAATCCATTTTTGATATTTCAATATAACTTCAAGTCTCTATTCCATTAATGTTATTTTGCAACTATACTTAGCGTTTTCAACTGAATTAATAAGTTTAAATAAATAAAATCATCATCATCATCATCATCATCATCATCATCATCATCATTACTTTCAACCCAAATAAATTAATGAACCCAACAATTATACACTTGACCTTTTCTCAAAATCCTAATAAAACAAATTACTAATTTCCAGATGTTTATTTTTGATACTTTAATCGAAAACGTAAAAAGCGATCACTGACAAGGGTCAAAATTAAATTGTTCTACTAGGGTTTTAGTTATAATCAAAATGTCCATCTTCAAAATCACAATATAACACATGACAGTCATCATGTAGTTTAGCTTTGAAAACAAATAAAATATTCTTGACTCAGCTGAACATAATGATCCTCACACAATATAACACACGACAGTCATCACGTAGTCTAGCTTTAACAAATACAATAGCCTTGACTCATCTGAACATAATGATCTTCAAACTAAAAGAAAGAAAAGTTGTTTACCAAAAATAGTCACTGGCATTGGTCAAAGTCAGCTGCAAAATACAAATAGTTATTATAATATAATGCAATAAAAACGAGAAATCTGATTGGATTCGTTTTTTAATTGTATACAATCTAATAGCGGAGTCAGACATCTTTTAGGGTTTGTTACGTATTCTAATGATCGACGTGAAACGAAGATGATCAATATCCTTTTGGTTAGCGACGTAGCAGGACAAAGTATGATGATAATGTGTTTGAAGACATGTAGCTGCATGAGGTTCTGTTAAATTCCCATATTCAAAGTTCAATTAAATTAGAAAAAACAAGAATTTACAGCAATGAAACAATATTTTAGCAGCAATGTGTTTTTAAATAGGAAGCATATTTATTTTATACAAGAAGAGTTGTAAATGGAGTGTACGTCTTGCTGGAATCAATTATCAACAAGGAATTCATAATAATAATTAAAAATATCAATTTAGCGGAAGGCCGTACAAGTCTCATTCCGTCCACAATAATAGGAGCGTACAGACTGGTCACGTGACGTTATGAAAATGTGACGTGTTTCATTTTGTACGCCTTGTTGAAAGAAATATTAATCGATATTCTATTTAAATTATATATAAGAAAACAAATCTTTGATATTTTTATGGGTGACACGTTTCCATAATCGGGAAAGGCTAATAAACACGTACTCGTCTTGATTCGTGCGTTTCCATAATGAAGCATGCGCAAAACATCCGAAGATGATGGCTGTGCTCATGAGTCGTTTTGATACATCTGTTTTCAAACTGCTATATGTTTAGTTCTTCAGTACCTTCTTTTAAATACACGTGGGGAGTAGAGACCTACATAAGTTAGCCGGCCTTAGCTCGCCATTAATTCCAAAAGCATCAACTAAAAAAGAAGCAAGCCAGAAATAAGCAAACGAGACAGATGACAAAATAATATTGGATTAATGACGAAAAGGGTCTCTTGTGTTTAAATTATAATAAAACTGGTTAATTAATGAAATTGTTTTCTCCATTTGTCACCTTGAAATGATATAATGTAGATAACATCAACCATATATACCTCCTGAAATTAAATTTAAATCCAAAAATATCAGAAATATTAATAAAATATATATTATAGAAAATTAACTCAAAATTAATAAATTAGAGCTTGATATTAAATTTTCCCAATGATGGGAACTGACATTAATAAACATACATGTAAACAAATTTTAGTTTCAGAATAACATCGAAACTATCTTTGTCTTCGTGATAATCCCATCATCATCATCATCATCATCATCATCATCATCATCATTATTATTATTATTATTATTATTATTATTATTATTTTATTGTAATTGTAATAGCAGCAGTAGTAATGATAGTAATACCTCGTTTGCAGTTTTGCAGGTTTGACAACAATACGTTAGTTTGTACGTATTGTATAAATAGTCCCTCATCGGGTACAATCCGACAGTATCTGCTGCATCGAGCAATACTTTACATGGATATTATCCGCCTGCTATCCAGACATACCAATCTCAACAACCCGGATGTCATAAAAAGACCGGATCTTTGACTGTGGTAAACTATGCGTAAAATTAAATTTGGATTCTCAATATGAAATACATCAGGAGCGTCAGTCTTAGTCAATCTATTTCTAATTATCTCGCATCCGATTCAATTAAATCGTCTAGGCTGTGTGTATTTATGGAAACTCACATACGTACATGTTTATGTACTTCTCATTTAATCTAATTGATTTATTAAGTTCTTCAGAGTAATACCGTTTCTAATTGTATCGTCTATGTCCCTCAAAAACGAATCTCTATTGTACTTTTCATGGGCTTTTAGTGACATGGCATGGATTGAACATGATCTGAAGCGTTCACTTATAGAGTTCACTAACCAAAAGCATACAGGCTGCTAGCAACTGATTCGAGTATATTTGTCCAGTCACACAGAATCTGTACCTATCAGTAAAGAGTTGCATCATATGTTTCATTATATTCAAGATCATATCCCTTTTATAATCTCTATTAGGTCTTTATAATCTATATTAGATCTTTATAATCCCTATTAGGTCTTTATAATCTATATTAGGTCTTTATAATCCCTATTAGGTCTTTATAATCTATAATTACTACCTACTAACAAGTACAAAGTTATACGTAAAATTATTTCTGATCTCAATGTGAAATACCTCACGAGGGTCAGCCTTTGCCAATCTATTTATAATTTCTCGCATCCGATCTAATTAAACCGTCTGGTTCGTACAAATTTACGAAAACTCACATCCATGCATACTTATGTAAATCCCAATAATGTTATTGGTTTATCAAGTACTTAAGAGTAATACAATTTACGATTAGATAATCTAGGTCACAAGAACGAACCTCTATTGCAATTTTCGTGGGCTATTAGTGACTTGGCATGTAAAGACCTGGATAAGTGAAATACCTCCAACAAAAGCATAATGACTGTTAGCGACTGACTTGATCAGCTTTATCTTTTAGGACCATTGAAGCCAATTTTGTACCCATGATTAGAGAGTTGCGTCATATTTTCCAATACATTGAAAACCACAACCTCTTTCTAATTCCTATTATGCCTTTGGAATCGATAATATTTTTGGTTTCCGTAAGGCCAGTCTGTGTAGTGGATGAGAAATCAGCGACACAAATACGGACCCAATCAAAGTTATGTACATGTTTTCTCTGATGACCTCTTTGATCGGTCCTAGACCAAAGTTCACACGATCAGAGGTACATTGAGCAAGTGATCTGTAAAAGCGAGTGTCATTGACCATTCAGCCAACTGGGACCCCTACGACGACAACAACGACGACGACTACTACGATGATGATGAGGTTAATTTAGACGAAATGAAATCGAAACAGCTATTTGAGTTATTAGAAACGGGCTTATACCAAGAAGGCCCAACTGATTACAAGTTCTAAGACAGGTTCTTAAACATCATTTTATTGGGAAACCCATGTTAGGAGACAGGACAGTCAAGGGACATACATCCGCTGTTACGATTACATTGCTTTCAAGTAAGTAGGGGTATATAATGATAACCAACTAGTTATGTCAAATTAGTTATGTCAAATTCAACATTTTGTTTTCCTAGAACACCAAGTGAAAGTTTAAAATGAACTTGCGTTATTGTGAATTAAATCTCAAACCGTCCCAATATACTTTCACAAGTCCTAAAGCATAGAGTATTTGTCAAATCAATTACAGTGGTGTTCTGACTGAATATATATCTTAAATGTACTGATGTACCAATTTGATGGGCTAATATAAGTGATGCATCACAAGGATATAATCATAATATATGTAAATAAATTAACAATAATCCAAAAAGATGGATTTAGTACGCAAATATTAACGAAAGCTTTTACAATGAATAACTGAAGTAAATAAATATTCTCAAATTATAACTGAACGCAACTAAAAGACAGATTCCTCCCGTCAGTTGTTACGAATAACAATGAGAAGTTTTATTTATCATTATCCTTAAATAAAAATAAAAACCAAAAAAAGAGCACCAGGATGAGGGTCATAGTTTAATAGAGTCCATTTCCTGGAACATTCTAAGTTGTAAAACTGGAGAGTTTTCTTACAACAAATTTAGTAAAGACCTAATTAACGGATTAAAGTTCTCTTCAGTATAAAGCTGTATGAAAATGCTAAAATAAAGTAACAATCCATGTTAAAGTTGTATAAAATTATTAAAATAATGTAAAAACCCATGTTAAAGTTGTATTAAATTATTAAAATAATGTAACAATCAATATTACAGTTGTCGGAAATAATTAAAGGAATGTAACAATCCACGTAAAATTTGCATGAAATTATTAAAATAATGTAACAATCCATGTTAAAGTTGTATGAAAGTATTGAAATAATGTAACAATCCATGTTTAAGTTGTATGAAACTATGAAAGGAATGTAACAATCCATGTTAAATCTATATGAAATTATAAAAAATATAACAATCCATTTTAAAACTATGAAATTATAAAATTATTTTAACAATCCATGTTAAAACTATGAAATTATAACAATATTGTAACAATCTATGTTAAAACTATGAAAGTATAAAAATATTGTAACAATCCATGTTGAAGTTGTATGAAATTATTAAAAATAATGAAACAATCCATGTTAAAACTATGAAATTATTTAAAATGTAACAATTCATTTTAAAACTAAGAAATTATTAAAATAATGTAACAATCCATATTAAAGTTTTATGAAATTATTGAAATAATGTAAAAATCCATGTTCAAGTTGTATGAAATTATTGAAATACTGTAACAATCCACGTTAAATCTGTATGAAATTATTAAAATATTGTAACAATCCATGTTAAATCTGTATTAATTATTATTTCAATAATGTAACAATCCATTTAAAGTTGTATGAAATTATTGAAATAGTGTAACAATCCACGTTAAATCTGTATGAAATTATTAAAATAATGTTACAATCCATGTTAAATCTGTATTAATTATTATTTCAATAATGTAACAATCCATTTAAAGTTGTATAAAATTATTCAAAGAATGTAACAATCCATGTTAATCTGTATGAATTATTAAAATAATGTAACAATCCATGTTAATCTGTATGAATTATTAAAAGAATTTAACAATCCATGGTAAATCTATGTGAATTATTATTACAATAATGTAGCAATCTACGTTAAATCTGTATGAAATTATTAAAACAATGTAACAATCCATGTCAAAGCTGTATGAAATTATTAAAATAATGTAACAATCCATGTCAAAGCTGTATGAAATTATAAAATAATTTAAAAATCCACGTTAAATCTGTATGAAATTATTAATATAATGTAACAATCCACGTTAAAGCTGTATGAAATTTTTGAAAAAATATAACAATCCATGTTAAAACTGCTGGAAATTGCTAAAATAATTTAACAGTCCATGTTAAAGCTGTATGAAATTAATAAGATAATGTAACAATAATAATAATAATAATGAGGACTTTGTATAGCGCCTAATCTTTCGAAGCTCTAAGCGCTTTACACCATCAATAATGATATGACTACACTACAGAACAACAAATGACACAAACAATGAAACTAGAAAACATAAAAACATACTGAAAACATATAAGATACAAGACATTTGACCCGTAAAGTGATGATATGCCAACAGTCTTTTGTTGGATCACATTAATACAATCCATATCCATATATGGCTCCATATCTTACTGAATGAAATACTAATTTTCAGATTAACAAGATTTATATTTTAAACTAAGACGACAAAAGAGCCCGGAAAATGATCGCACGTACATTGTACGTTGAGGATCTTACTTACATTTAAAATATCCATCTCAAAATGACAAATAAAACACACGACAATCATCACGTAGTCTAGCTTAAAAATATGTACTTGACTCAGCTTAACATGATGATCTTGATTCTTCTCTCTCTCTCTCTCTCTCTCTCTCTCTCTCTCTCTCTCTCTCTCTCTCTCTGTATAGATTCGATAAAACGTCGAATATCGGATCCGATTATATTGTCTGGATAATTAGCTATCAAGATAATGTATTATGTAAATTCAGTGGTGTCATCCTTAACTTGCAAGATCTTCTGATGGGAATTACCTAACTTCGTAAAGACAATATTGAATTTAATTAGACCTAAACTGTATTTTCAGATTTCTCTTTTCTTTTATTTTGCGGAGAAATATACTGTGAACAAAATATAATTTTATTATTTATTTAAAACAAATATTTTCTCTTTTGGTGAGAAACTGTGTGGACATCGTAATTGCGACGACTTAGAACGATAAGATTAGTATCGTCTTTACTACAATTTTCAAGAACAATATTGTAATGCAACCGGGATATCCGTTTAGAAAATAATAATTCAAATACAATTCAAAGAAACCGATTAAATTACAAACAAATGTCTCGAATATAAATATTTAAAACCACCAAGTCATCGTGACCATAGGCTTATATAGGCGGATTACGCTGTGTTCTCCACGAGAACCCTCTAACGTGTGAAAGACATACTGCGGATAGACCACCTGGAGTTAGATCAGTTTTCAATAAAGTGGGCGATACATCCCACTTTGGGGCCGGTGTCATTACCGAGGAATGCGGAGAATGTTGTTTCGGGCCAAGGTAGGGGCGCTGAGTATAGTCAAAAGGGCGATTGCCCGAACAAGTTTGGGATCGACTGAGATATTCAATCACTCGGAACCACCCCAACTATTTCTGGAAGACTAAAATAATCCTCACATCCCTTTTGCCTTATCTTCAGATAGTGCCGCTAAAACACATTTGTCCCGCTTGAGCCATATATTTATTAAATTAAGTAATACTTGCTTCTCACGAGACCCAGATGGACCTATTATTATCATCCTAATAGAATTTGGTAGTGCTGGATGATGCTTGACTAGCAATTGTTTTCGTGTTGCTGAGAAATCAATTACAGCCATATTACAAATATACGAATCTATATATTGCTTACGTTGTCGAGATAAAACTCCAACAAATGATTTTGCCACGGTTATAACAAATAATAGAAACGTAGCATAGGGTGGAAAATGTGCAATATGTAACAGAATTTACTTTTTGTTTTTGCCTACAATTCAATATAAGGATGGCGGTGATATTGATGCAATAATGTCGTTATTACCATGAACTTCCTGTGCTCAATACCAAGGAGAAAACATTTTTCCGGTAATAATTATTGTGGTTCTGGAACCCGACATGATAAACGACTTGACAAACGAGATCAACCAAATCCTGGAGTGTATCCAATAACTGATTTTGATACAGCATGTTATATTCGTGATTTAGCTAATAAATGTAAATAATTACAACAACGATATGCTGCAGATGTGAAGTGTATTCATGCATGCAAAGATTTGCTTGATAGCTACCATCGATGATATCACATACAAGACTGACTGCAATTTTTGATGTTATATTTACAATTCCCAGCAATGCCTTATGGATTATTGTTATATCGAAGAATATATGCTGGTTGTGATGTTTCATTCCATGATTCAATAATGTTAGGAAAGTTATTATCGCTAAGATCATTGGGTATTTTTTTGAGTTCGTTAGTTGCATGTGATGGTATTACAAATTTTAGTAATTTCGCCTCGGTTATGTTATATTGCTCAAGACATACCTTATCTGAGTAGAATGTAGATGCTGAATAGGCTGATTACCATTCTCGAAAATTGTATTTAACCTAATTCAAATGTTGCATTGTTTCGAAAGTTAGTGGTTTTAATTCATCAGAATAATATTGTGTAATATTAACAAATACATATTGTAATTTGCGAAATATGTGTGTAAGCTCGCGTTTAATATTTTCTGAAACCTTTCAATATATTCTTCGTTTAAAAGTAATCTATGATTTGAACTCTTAAATATATTCTGAAGATTTCTAATTTCTTATTTTGTTGCCACCAAATGTAATGTATAATTCATTTTCCCAAAAATATTTTCTGTATACTGGCACATTTATTAAAAAGTATCGTTAGTAGAAATATCATTTAGTCCTGGTTCGGGGGGGGGGGGGGGGGGGGGCGGGGCGGGGTAGGGGTGGGGCTTTTGATTCTCAGGCAAACCTAAAACTGACCTGATCGATGATTTTTAAATATCTACAACAAAATCGGGATACTTTTTTTTTCAATCGCGGCTAATAAAGATGGCTCATGAACTGCAATAACTAGTTGTGATTATTGTCTTGTAATAAATTTAATTCTGGAATTTATCATTGATTTGTTTGATAACTACCCGTTGGAAGAAAAACAAAATTTCTGTCAGTCATGGTTTCCATCTGGTTTATTTTTCTTTGCTTTTTTTATTCGCCTTCAAGCCACCGAATGATTTTGATCTTAAATTCGGCCAACTATGATACACTTGTAAATTAGCAAGCGCAATATCTTTTACTTGAAATGCAGTTGGAAAGTTGACGCTAAATTTAGGATTGGTCGCGCTTGCTGATGTCATCTTTGTTTTTTTACGGATTTGTATTAATGATGAGCTTTTGCAGTAGAACATGCGATGTAGACATTATTATTATTATTATTATTATTATTATTATTATTATTATTATTATTATTATTATTATTATTATTATTATTTTCTAAATCAAACGCAGTCATTACCTCGTTTTAAACTTTATTCGTTTCTACTAATTCGTTACCTGATATTATTCCATCACTGAGACTTTATGACACTATCAATTTGGAGTATGGTTGTGTTGTCTGTAATTGTATTATGTACTCGTTTAGTTTATTTTGGCTACATGTATATATTCTTTGCGATGATATTAAGGACACTAGCAATTAATGTTCCAGCTGAAACAAAAATTGTTACAACTGCTGGTGTCGTTATTGTTGATAGCAATACGCCTGTTCCAGCGATAACAGCTTATGCTGAATATACATTTATATCAACGACAATTACATGCCTGAGATTTTTAAAAAAAAAACTTCGGTATACTCATCCACGTTATTGTTCAGTTTGTTTCACTTACTTGACTCTTCCTAAAATGTTCCACGTTGATTGGATAGCTCATTATATTGAAGTAGGTGGTTGTTTAGTGACTAATTGAGGACTCCAATGATACATTAAGCCGCTTTTCTTTTCTTCAGGTTCCACTTAAAATGTTATTTCGTCGGTTTGATCTAGTAATACTCACATTGATCCAGAAGATCCAGTTAGTGAATAATGTCGTGAAATTGAAGTAGATGCCTTATATGCTGCAATACCTGTTACTGAGAACCTGTACATGTCTGTAACCGCAGCATGTTTGGTAGATTTATTAGGTGGTGACCACAATACAGATCCAGACACTACTGTATGCATTGCACTGACATCAACTTGTTTTAAGTCAGGAAGTTTTATATCAAATAGATGATGGGTTTCCAAAAAGAAATCCTCAACAAATCCTTTTATTCTTTTCCGAAAAGTCAAAAATGCTTATACATTATTATTATAATCAGATTTAAATTCGGTTCATTAATTACTAATGGAGGTTAATACATTTATCAGAGGAAGTTTTTTATTATACATATGTCTCTTCGTTGCAAAATCATCGTCTTTTAATGGTTCACTCTAATGAATAGATCCACGTGGATCAATTGTGTATGCAACCCAACGAGTTCCCGGACTCGAATAAGTATCGAGATTAATGATACCGTTTTCAACTTCATTGAGCTGGTTAGGTAATTGATCACGCATTAATTCACCTCTGAAATTTTTATATATAATCTTTACCAGCATCGAGTAAATCAAAATTTGACATTGCAAGAATATTTTTTGTGTCTAACAAGGTATTGCCCCGGTAAGTATTTTTCCGTATTGTGTGGCTGGTAATCTTTCGAGGAATACTTGACTTTTTGCAGATTGCTCTGTTTTGTGCTTACGTGATCTTTATTTTCGGCTTTCGGTGCGTAAAAGTCCCTTTCCAGTTGCTTTCATTAGCGCCATTCCGGCAGCTTTTTTCCAACTGCACCCAACGCTGAACGCTGCATCTTTTGCGCAGCTGGGACGTCCTCAGCTATTAACACTGATATAGCCGCAAGAAGTGAAAATATTCTACCTGTTTTAATTGAGTTTTTAATGGAACTCGGATAGAGATCAGGTTGAAATCCAGTCTTTGATTTTAAAGCTTTGTAAAAATGTTTGAGCATTAGCTTGGTTAATGATTATTTATTTTCACCGCCGCTAGCAATCTGATATCGTTCAATGTATTTTTTGTTCCGCATTTACTTGGAATTTTTGATTGTAATATTTTCACCTGACGAGGAGTCAAGGTGACCTTAAGGTGAAGACATACCATTATAATATCATCAGCAATTTGATTACATATTCAGCAAACATTACATATTTTCACCTGACGACGAGTCAAGGTGACTTTAAGGTGAAAGCATACCGTTATAATATCTTCAGCAATGTTATTAAATATTCAGCAAAACATTACATTTTTTCAACTGTGGGTCAATAACTCGTATTCATTCACCGGCGCTTTCATTAAACATTGATTTGTAACTGAGAATAACTGCAATTGCATTGTAATTAGGAACAGTTCTAGCGTCTCTATTTACGCAAGCTCGAAAAGTAACATCAATGACATATTGTCTGGATAAATCAAGATGTTCTAGTGAAGAATAATAAATTGGATAGAAATTTGTAACATCTAAGTTTTTGTTATTTGTAAATCGGTATCTATATTCTGTTTACGTCCCATAAATGTCATTAAACGATGAAATATACGAGCAGCAGAGGGTGAGAACCTCACAACTTTTTTCGACAAAATTGATTGAGCCCTCAAAACGGAAAATAGAGCCTTCTTGCGAATCTCATATTTTAACCAAAAAAAAAAAAATAAGTCGTCCATTTAGCAAACGGAGACTTTGCGATTTTTCAATCATCGGGGTCGCAACGATGTTATCATCGCCCCCTCTGCTGCTACAGGTTAACAAAAATCATTTACGATTTTTCACAAGGGTTTTTACGATTTCAACCGAATATTTGATCAACTCCGATACAATATCGTGTCCGAGGATCATGTAAATGTATTGTTATAAATCCGTGTGATGTCGACTGGGCATGACTAAAGAAATTTCGAAATTGATTGAAGAAGTCCATATCGGAACACCATGTCTGCCAAATATTTCGTAGCGTATGTGTATCAACGCCGTTGAATACGCTAGAATATTACAGTTATCTCTGATCACTTTTGGAATCTGAGTGTATCGTTGAGTGACATATATCACGTCGGTGTTTTATGCCTGCCTCGGGAAAATATTCTAGCTGGGTTTGTTTGATTGTCTAACATCACATCGTCGTATACGACTAAATTGTTAATGCTCCCATCAAGATCATCCACGGATGGTGCCTCGTCAATATCAGTTATAAAATCAACGACGTTCTCACCTTTAATTTCTGATGCATTCTCGTTAAAATCCTTTAACACTTCATAGCATCGTTGATCATCTACGCTAGGGGCAATTAAATACAACTTATCCCACTTCATCCATCTCATTATTAAATTGAGCAACAATTGCGTCTTGCCGGATCCAGATGGCCCGATTATAATTGCGCGGATAGAGTTTGGTAGCGCTGCATGATGCTTAACTGGTTCTCTTGTTTTAGTCGCTGGAAAATCAATTATATTCATATCTCTATACATAAATTATGGATCTATATTGTGTGAAGTGTAAAACGCGTACTGGCACAAATGATGTGACGACGATTACAACTAGCAATAACAGATCAGCACTTACTGGTAGATGTGCAACATGTAGTATAAAAAAGTTTAGATTTGTTTCTATGAAATCCGGAGATGTTTTTTAAAAAACGAGGAGGTGATATCGCAGCCAAGTTAGTAAAACTCCCTGGAACGCCGTGGGCAAAGTATCCAGGAGAAAAGCATCTTCCAGGATATAGCTACTGTGGCCCAGGAACACGATTAGATATCAGACTTGATGATCAAAATCAACCTCGTCGTGATGAAGAACCGATAAACGCCATTGATAAGGCGTGTCATGCTCATGATTTTGCATATAAAAGCAGCGATTTGCAACACAGGCATCTCGCGGATGTGAAATTAATTCATGCGTTAAATGCTATTCCTGATAAATCTTTCAAAGAAAAATTGGCTTCGTGGTTGGTAAAATCAGCTATGAAAGGCAAATTGATGATGGGCGCGGATAATTAATAATATGGAATCTATTTATTATTCTCCGAGGGGATACTGGAGGGGTAGCGCTGCAATCAGTAAACTCGCCAGCGCCGCAAAAGTGAAAAAGGCCACTGCGGCTAATTGGTTATCCAAACAAGCTATATGGCAAATTTATCTACCGCTTCCTAAGCAACTCAATTTCTCGCATTTTGATGTTACCGGACCGAATGAAGTTCCTCAAGCTGATTTATTGTTTTTACCACATGACAACGGTTACAAATACGCGCTAACCGTAGTTGACGTTGCGAGTCGATACAAACAAGCGGAACCGCTAAAAACAAAATCATCACCTGAAGTTGCTTCTGCATTTGAAAGGATTTATCGACGAGGCCCACTACGCTGGCTAAATCTGTTACAAGTTGATCCTGGCAAGGAATTTCAGGGTGTGGTTGCATCTACAATGAAACATCACAATGTCACAATACGACGGGGGCATACTGCACTACATCGCGATCAGGCAATTGTAGAACAATTTAATCGGACTCTTGCTGAGCGGTTATTTGGATATCAATACGCAAAAGAATTCATCCAAGAAAAGCGATCCCGTGAATGGGTCAAAAGGTTACCAGGGGTAGTTGCAGCGCTAAATAACGAGATTACCAAAGCAATCAATATGAAACCTAACAAAGAATAAAAAAAAAGTATATACCACAACCACAGCGTGATAGCGTTTCTCAGCCAATTCTCAGCAATGTCAACGTGATATATTTATATGAACCAGGAGAACTCGAAGGTGGTAAAAAAAGGGCTACTGATCCTATTTGGAGTGTCACTACGCATAGAATATCTACTATAACACGATCAACTGGTAGACCTCCAATCTATAAATTGGATTCAACTGCCCCTCAGCGGGGTTTTACACGCGAACAACTACAAGTGATACCTGACGATACTCAATTGCCAACGCATGGTCTTAACTGGTGCCGTTACGTCTATTACACTCAAGACATGTCAACATCACATTGTTTCTGATATGACCGAGACTGTTATTTTTTCTGTCTACGGTAAATTGGTGAGGATCTTTATCCGCATAACGCCAACGCATTATACAATTACAACTCGCGCAGTGATCATTCTGTTGTTGCTTCAAAGTGATTATTAATTCAGCATCAATGTCAAATTCTCGTTGTTATTTTTTTGTCTTGTTGTTTATATCCGGAGAGTTTTTTTATTAATGATGCTAACATCAATATCATCCATTGTGGTGTCATCATCGAAAACAATTCTTCGAAGTTGATTTATTCGCCGTACTCTAGACACTGCAAGATAGACTAGTTTGTAAAATTTGACCACTCAATGCGATTATCAACTATCCAAACAATTGTATCCGTGATGGTTAATCCCTGCGAGGAATGTATCGTCGTTACATAACCCAGTGTCCATGGCGATTTATCAGTACGCAATGCGTCTTCGACAACACTGATATCAACCAGCACGATATCATTTAACACTAGTGTTTGTCTTTCGGGTCCTGACGAAGTCACACATCCTGGAATTTCAACTTCAATATTCTACCGCCGTGTATCATAGGGTCTATAACGCAGCGGCACTGGGCGCGTTGGGAAGTTTTCTTTGTGAAGCTTGAACAACTTTCTCTGAAGTGTGTCTCTGACTATCTTTCTACTTGCCACTACAAAATCGTTTGGTCTCCATTCTTCCCAAAATTCTTCCATGGGAGTTTCAGGAATTATTTCTCTGATTATTTCACATTGGATTCTATCCGGTTGTAATCTAATTAATTTTTTGACCTCACGTAAGTGTTCATCAAGTGCCCTATAGTCAGTATCGATTTCTTCATAATAGTCAACAAACCCTTTTAACCAATCATGTGGACCGGCGCCGACAAATGGTGGTGGCTGCAGCAACCAATCAATAAACATTTTTAATAATCTAACGAAACCGTACATAACTCATCCCAAATAATAACCGCGGGGATGAATTTTTCACCCATTCGTTCAGGGGTCCATTTTTCGCCGTTGTATCGAAAAAAACTGTGATAAGTGCAAGCTTGAACGTTTCGTTGTTTTATCTCTCGCGCTAGTCTATGGGTCGGTGTCAGCACAATCATATTTTTCCCACGATATAATTCAATCGCCCGAGTCGTCTTTCCCGACCCGCCACAGCCGTTTAAATAAACTGTTTTATATCTACAAATTGGATCGGATATCGGCGGTGCATTAGAACGTTCTGATAAATTATCACCGTGTAAGTAATTACTTTTAATTGTAACATCTGCTGGTTCAGAATAATCACGCAGCATTTCTTTTTTAATTTTCCGTGATCCACAACTTTCATCCGAATTAGTGAATTCAGCAACTGCGCAACTGTACTTGCTGTTAATGTAAAATGAATCAACGGCAACTCTAACCGCAGTGTCAGGAAATCTATTTATCATTGAAAATAAATTAATACAAGCATAACCCAGCATCGACGACCTCAAATGTGTATACGGAGAACTGTGTCCATCGTTCAGTGCTTCAGTGCGGTATAATTCACCGTTTGGTCTTAGAAACTGATCAAACGTATCCATGTCGTTTTCAGTGCTGCGAAGTAACCACACCGACACGGGGTCGTTTTTACTCAAATGCGCAATAGCATCGAAAAGTTTCTCTTCAACGAGAAAACCATCCCTGGAGAAATCTTCTCCCAAGAATTCCGTGGGTATATACTTTATTGTTCTGTTTCGTGGAAATATTGTGACCGCGGACGTGCATGCGTGTTCGTTATGATCAATAATTTTGATTGGAGCTCCCTGTTTATTGTATTTCGATTTATATAATACCTCACCGGTTATCGTTGTAACGGTTATCGGAAATTTCAGCGACTTTTCTAATTTAGCAATATCGCTAATAGTCGCCCCGCGCTCTTTCACTGTTAACTCCCATTCATTAATTTTTTTACGTCTTAGATCAGTCAATTTGTTTCCGCGGAGTGCATTTATAAAATGTTCTGTTATTCGTGCTGCTACACAATTGAGTGGCAAAGCCACTGACGAAGTCGCCGGCGACGACTGTTTCATCGGCGCTAGTTTTCCTATATCAGGTTTTTCATTTAACGGATATATCCCATAAACAACTGCTGTTTCAGGATATTCTCGTTCATAGTATGGTTTGTCAATTCCAGTTAACAGACCATGCTTAGAATCACGGCTAACAACGACTGTTTTCTTGTCTTTGAGAATCGGTTCAAATTTGTCTCGTATAATCCAACCTCCTGATTCTACACGGATAATGAATTTTACTCTAAAAAAATGCTTTTTGTCGCAAAGTTGTGATATTATCGTAGCTGCGTTTTCGTCGTTCATAGTGGCATCAACAACGCCATCAATTCGAAATGTTGACCTTCTATGAGATGCGCCGTCGTGCTTGAATTCAACAGCACAGTCACGAATGTTTTTTATCAAGCTCTGTTATCATTTATTGCCCGTTTTGGCACATCTTTGAGGGTTCTATCGAGATTGAATTTAATATTGTTCTAGGGCTTAATTGCTGATAATCTCTCGAATTCCTCAGTCATATAATTAAAACAAGTATTTAAATAGAGAATTTATATATAATGAATCACTGCAAATGGCTTATGATTGGATCAACAACCCCGTTTAACAAATCATGCAGAAGCGAATTCTGTGGGTATCATTTACAGAGCGTTCGCAACGGTTCCTTTGGCCCCTCCCGTGCCTCCGATATGGAATGGGCGTTAGGGGAAAATCGCAATTATGTCTCAATTGTGGCGGCAAACGATACAGGGAGCAAAAACGCTATTATGACAAACGAATAAAAAAAACCGTCATTGACCCTGACAACGTCAACGACAAAATCATAAAGACCCCTCAAGATTATATCCAGATGTTTATAATTAAAGCAAATAATAAATTAGACAAATAGTATTATTATACAAATGAGCCAAGACTACAGACCTCACCCCGTGCTTGTTAATTATGAAGCATCCAGTGACGGTGTTGTTAGAAATCGCAGAGTAAAGAAACCGGTTGGATGTGTAAACAATATGGGGTATTTGATATTTGGTGCTGGGAAGAAGAAATATTATTGTCACAGAATTATTTTTGAATGTCATAACGGATTGATCAAAGATGGCTTTGTGATTGATCACATTGATGGATCCCCTCAAAATAACAAATTGGATAACTTACGAGTTGTTACACAGAGTGAAAATACTAAAGTAGGAAAAACAGGTATGTATCCAAAAGAAGCAAAGAGTGTGAAATCATCTGATTTAGAAAATAACGAAGAAAACGTATTTCCATCAATGAATGCGGCTGGAAAACATTTTGATATTTGTGAACCCTCGGTACGAAAAGTAGCAGAAAAAATAACAAGATCAGCTCTCTCAAAGAAAAATAAACACAGGATACAATTTGTATACATCATGGAAGATAAATCCTCCAGTGATAAATCCATATGACAGAGTTATGTCCCGTGATTGAAATGTAGTCCAATTACTGTCTATTACGATTAATTAATTAATTATCCGTTACGATGAAAACTGTTAGCTAACATGTACTGTCCTTAATAAGGTTAATTAAGTAACCTGTAAATATAAAAAACGGAGTCAAAAATGGCCCAATTTTTGTTTAATAATTAGAGGTAAATATATTATTATATTTTTATAAAAATATGGATATCAAAGATGTAAATGCTATAATCGCTGAAATCTCAAATTTGAAAAATCGTGGGATAGTATTATCTGAAGGTCTCGACTGCGACAGGATTACCTCAGAATATGAAGACATTGAGTATCAGTCTAGTAAGGGTCGTTATGTTTTACCTAAGATATACAGGCTCGTGAAAGGAATTCAAAAGTCCATCAATGCTTGTTTGTACGGTAACGACATTAATGCATTTATAACGCTATTTAGCACCATTGAAGCAATACGTCAAAAGCTCGGCCAAGAGTATCAAAAACGAGCTGAAATTAGTTCTAAAGTTCGTGACCTTAGAAAAATATTAAACGAGGAAAAACCCGTATCCTAACCACGTGGGCGTTACTATAAAAATAAGTTTTCAGTAAATTTTTTAATAATTTTTTTTTAGCGTTTTTTGTAACTACATAGGATTTTCTCCTGAAAGAATTCTCATCAGTTTGGGTTTGTATACAGATATAGAATGAAAACATCAATGCATTATTCACATTTCAAAACTCAGTTCACAAACAATATATGGTAGGTGAATCGCTTACAACTAGATTAGCCCGAGAACGGCTAGCAGCAATTAAAAAGTTTATACCGGTACGAGACAGACTTCGCGAGAAACTTCAACAACGACAACAATCGCAGACTAACTTTTCTGTGTCAAGTGAACAACTGTTTACTCCGATAACAAGTGCGACCAAAGATGTGAAAAAGTTAACTGAAGCAGCAATATACGGAGATATTCCTGAAAAAGAACGATCAAAGAAGGCGCCGATGCTTGATACGCTTGACCGGGCGAAATTGAAGAACGCGAAGAAGAACAACAAGGTGCAGCTGCAGGAAGAGACTATTCGCCTGAAAGTATATTTACAGCCGAAACATTAAATATAATTGGAGAACTAGGTACGGATTTCGAATTAGCTAATTTTGCTAGAGAACATTTTCCAATGGGTAAAAGAGTGAATTTATTAAACGACGAGTTTAAAAATTTTATAAGAAGCAAAGACGCCTGGGCATCAAAAATATATTTAGCGAGACACGGCGGGGATAAAATCTTAACGTCATTAACGTCATCACGGCACCCTGGTTATAATAACTTTCTAGCTGCGGTTAAAGGCGGTCCACAACCACCACGTTATACGGAGGATCCAATCCCAGAGGAAATAGATATAAGAGCAGAAGCCGGTTCTAAGAAAACAAGCGGAAAAGGATATTCGATTGGAAATCGTTTGGATTTCAACGCAACCGTGACATGCCCTGGTAATATTCTCTTGGATAAATCTCGGCTGGAAGTACTTATCGGGGGGAAACGAGCCGGAAACAACTCCGTCGAGATAATTAATGAAGCAGCTGATATCTGTAGACGATTTTTTGCCGGCGGTATCATGGACATTGATGTATATCGAGAACTCATTGCTGAATTAGTTGAAAATCACAGAGATGCCCATGGTTATGATGAAAATCCTATGGATTTTAGCGATTGATCGAAAGCGATTAAAATCAAAGAGTTTTCAATGGCGGCTACGCAATTCACTAATTGAAAAACCAACAGCGACGAAGTCGGTGGTGAAACCACCAGTACTGCCGTCTACGACAATGATGCCTGCAAAAATCAGCAAAGCAATAAATAGCGCAGTGGCGGCTTCGGTGACTCCGTCACCATTGATGGCTTCGCCGGTAACAGATATCACTATCATGAACGCGATAGCAGGAAGGTTTCAAACGAAAACAAAAACGACGATGATTACACAGAGTTTCACAATTGAAAACACTAGTGTGAATAATATAATGTTTAAACGAACAGCTGACCCGCGTTCGATATGGAAGCCCCAACGCGCAAAGATGATTCCGTTCGGGATTATCAATATTATTCTTATCATGCAATACAATCCGACCTACAATCACGAATTGAACTTCAAGTTCAAGATACCAGTAAATACTTTTTGACATGTGAAGCATTTATTGAAATCGAGGGAAAACTCGTAACAAATGTTGCAGCTGATACCTCATATGGAGATGGTGCCAAAGTCGGCTTAGTGAATAATGGTATCACGGCGCTATTTGAATCCGCGAGATATCTCATTGATGGGAAGAGAAATTGAATCAATAGACCGTGAAGTTGATGTTGCAACAACAATAATCGGACTAGCAAGATATTCTGATGATTATACAAGATCGGCTGGTCCATCTATGATGTTTGCCAAAGATATTACCGATAACGCTGATCTATTTCAATACATTAAAGTGTTAACAGCAAGAGATACTGCAGAAGCAAATCAACAAGAAGCAGCTAATCCAGAACGTCGAGCTAGACCCGGAGCTGCGTTTGATATTCTCGGAGACGTTAATGATAATTACAATTTAGGAGTTGCAACACGAAAACTAGCATTGCAAGGACAACAACAATATTTTTCATGTGCGATTCCACTCCATCACATATTTGGATTCTGCAGAAATGTCAGAAAAGTTATTTATGGAGCTAAACACACAATTGCGTTAGTGCGAAAGGCAATGACAACGATGCAATTTGGCGTACTGGTGCCGCTGATGGTAAAGTTGTTTTAACTAAATTAGCATTGTGGATGCCAGTAATGACCCCATCAATTACCACAGAACAGCGACTACTCTCATTTATGGACACAGGCGGCAAATCATTGATAAGTTGGCTAACAACAACAACTGATGCCAAAGAGGATGATGTTAATGGTACATTTACATGGCACCTGGCATCAAAACAAGGCGTTTCAGCTCCACGTCATATATTTATAGCGCTGCAGAATCGGAATCGATTAGGCTCCCAAGAACGCAGTCATATGATATTTGATCGATCAGGGGTAAATGAGGTTTCACTGAGAATAAATGGGCAACAAGAACCATCTGAGGATATACAGCTTGATTACGACACTAACCACATAGCACGTGTGTATCATCGGATGCTGTCATATATGGGTCGTGATCAAAATGTCGATACTGGTTTACAAATATCGCAACTTGATTTTAAGAAATTGTATCCGATTTATTACTTTTCGCTGGAACATCTTTATTTAACAAGGCAATCCGTCGTCGACATACATTTTAGGGCTCGTATAGCCCCTGGTGGTGTTAATTATAGAGCGGTTGCTGTCATTCTCAGTGATAAATCAATGTTGTTAGAAGGGGATGACGGACGAATGAGAATTGTTGATGCACCAATGGAAAATATGTAAACGATTCACAATTAGATCAATTGAAAGCATAAATGTGTTTTACAATAAAATGCCATATAGTGTTGTTAGTGTCAAGCTGACTGATGGTCAGGTCAAGAAATTGCGATCAAAATCCGCTAAAGAATGTCAAACAACAATAACGTTGAAACCATCGCAGATGTCCGGCGGTACACATAAAATATCATTAACGGATCGTCAAATAAAACATTTCAATGATGCGCTAAAGAAACAGCGAGGGGTTCAAACTGTATTTTCGAAGGCTGCAGTCGCCAACATGATAAAATCAGGTGGTATATTTCCATTGTTAGCCGCAATACCAGCAATAATTTCAGCGGCTGAACAGCGGTGGCGAAAGCGGCGGCGTTGGGAGCCTTTGGTACCGCGGCAGGGATGGCGTTGAAAAAGGCAACTGGGAAAGGATATAAAAAAAGGAAAGGGTCTAAGACTACCAGGAACCCCGTATTCATGGTACAGCGGAAAGGGTCTGAGAATACCAGGAACGTTTTATTAGTTGAAAGCCCAATTCTTCCCATGTCCAATTTTGATTTAATTGATGCTGATAAAAAACTAGCTATAAAAAACTTCAGAGAGGGTTTTTATGAAAGATCAGTTGCCGAAACAACCTAAACGCGTTGAAACCGATATCATCAATCCTGACAACAGTAACGGATCGTAAACTCACTGGGTTGCATACGCGATTGATCCACGTGGGATTGTTTATTTCGATTCATATGGGCTAGCCCCACCAAGCGAGTTTATGAGGTATATAAATTCAAAGAATCAATCAATTCCGATTTTTTATTCCACGCTGCCAACACAACAATTAAATGATCTACCGATATGCGGCCGTGAAGTATGAAATGTCCTTGCGGAGATATCCACATTTCCGTGGAAACCGCCTCATCAGGTTGTTATCGAATATACCAGTGGGAGGTTTTTAGAAAACCAATAAATTGAAAACCCAAGTTGCGCTAACAATAATGATTCATATTTGGGGGCGACCTCTATCAGCGTTAGAAAAACCTACCACGGAAACACAGGATGTAAAAAAAATAATTGAAGATGAAATCGCTGAGACGTTGAATTTAGCAAGTGTTGACCCAAACGAAATAGTTGTGTTTCAAGATCGCCAGGGCAAATTGAAAACCAGTAATGTGTCGTTGGATGACTTTTTAACACGAAGACATGACGCCGCCGATGACGCTATTGCGCTGTGTCAGGATGGTAAACTCAAACCAGGCGTACTTGTTTCGACGGTCACAGAGAAACTAACAACAGTAGATAACACAGTAAAATCACTCAACGATGAATTTGTTAAATTCAATCAACCGCTACAAGATTTTCTTGGTGTTCCACCAGTGACCACACCGAATATTAAAACGATAAAAACCGCAATCGACAATTTAGCAAAGCTACGATCTGATTATAATGCTCATATAGATGCTTTTAACGCACTACGAAGAGGCTTCAGCAGAACCAATGAAGCCATTGTTAAATTCAATCAACCGCTACAAGAATTTCTTGGTGTTCCACCAGTGACCACACCAAATATTGAAAAGATAAAAACCGCAATCGACAATTTAGCAGAGCTACAATCTGATTATAATAATCATATAGATTCTTTTGTCACACTACGAGAAAACCCTAGCAGAATCGATGACGCCATTGTTAGATTCAATCTACCGCTACAAGAATTTCTTGGCTTTCCACCAGTGGCCACACCGGATATTAAAACGATAAAAACCGCAATCGACAATTTAGAATAGCTACTATCTAAGTATAATAATCATATAGATGCTTTTAACGAACTACGAGAAAACTTCAACAGAACCGGTTACTCCATTGTTAAATTCAATAAACCGCTACAAGAATTTCTTGGTGTTTCACCAGTGACCACACCGAATATTAAAACGATAAAAACCGCAATCGACGATTTAGAACAGCTACGATCTAAGTATAATAATCATATAGTTGCTTTTGACACACTAGTAGGAGGCTTCGGCCAAACCAATAACATCGTTGATAAATTCGATCTACTGCTACGAGAATTTCTTGGCGTTCCACCAGTGACCACACCGAATATTAAAACGATAAAAACCGCAATCGACAATTTAGCAAAGCTACGATCTGATTATAATGCTCATATAGATGCTTTTGTCGCACTACGAGACAACTTGAGCAGAACCGATGACGTCATTGATAAATTCTTTGGTAAACAAGATATTAAACCTGAAGATGTTAAAACAACTCTAAATAACATCACTGCAAAATTCGATGAAATAACTCGGTTTGGTCGGCAATTGGGAGCAATCAACACAGATGTTACTACGATCAGAGGCAATCTCCAGAGACTTGAAAAAATAAAAATTCCTCATGATAGCTTCAGCAATAACGTATACACACTTCGATCTGGACCATTGGAGTGGACACCAACATCTAATGCTTTACTCATCTCAGCTACTGTCAAGGGTATTTATCGATTAACGCTGGTAACACCAATTCAATTTAATATATCATCGTCGAGTTCATCCGGGGTCAATAATGTGATATCAACCATCATCGACAAGAATACAACTGAACAGTTAACGATAAAAACCGATGATAAAAGTTTGGCTATTGCATCAGTAACATGGTATGTGGAATTCGTAGCAGATCTGAGCAAATAACTGAATTGAAATAAATTTACAATTAGATTCGTAATTGAAAACGCTAGTGTTTTTAAAATAAAAATTTCATCAACGCCGTCACAATATCGCTATGATACAATCAAAGAATTATCAATGAAACTCAAAACACTCGCTGAGGAGTATGCAATAAAAATTAAAAATAACGCAGGAGAATTACAGCCATTGACGTTACAGTGTATTCGGTATCTGGTGTAATGGCAGGAGCTGGTATTATACTGTCTTCCGTGACAATGATAGCCCCGGTTGCTGTTCCAATTTGTATATCCGCGGCGACAACAATTGCTGAGGATGCTAATGCAATTACTAAAAAACTATCATCGTGTTCTCAGGGAAAACTCAACGAGTATACAGTAAAACATCAAATAGGATGTAACGCGTACTCGCAATTATCCTCGTTGATATCATCATCGATTGATGATACAGTAACTACCGATGAAGTGTTCTCAGCGATGATACGTATTTATAATTCCGCGGTATCGAAATTAGAAATTGTAGACAATGATAATAATAATGTCACTAAAACCCGAAGAGTTTCAACTGCTTCAGCGAATAGCAGAAAATACCAACCCGGTGAAAACAAGCATGATCTCAATATCATCAACGAAATCCGAGTTTAGTGTAAACTTCCCTTCTCCGGTTCCCGTGAAGGAGATAGCGCTAGCAAAATTACGTGTATACCATAGTTGGCCTAATATCAGATCGGTAGCATTTAGTAGACAGAGACCCAATAACTCATTGGTGTTCGCGAATAAGAATAAAGAAGACGGGACTCCAGACTGGAACGTTGTTTCAATACCAACAGGGTCCTACCAAATCGAACAAATCAATAATGAATTCGAACGTAGAATAAAAGAATCAAAAATCGCTATAACGGTTCACGAGCCAACGCTATCGTCCGCCATTGAAATAAAATCACCTAATTACGTCGTAGATATCTATAACAGCTCAATCAGAACCGTGTTAGGATGGCCTGAAAACCCACCTCGACAAGAAACCGCTGTTGTAGCACCAGAACCTGTAAAATCTGATTATGTCACAGACAAAATAAAACCTGATAATCCAATATAAAGTTATAAAGTGTACAGGGTACCTATAGAGTTTTTTGGGCTCGGATACGAACATGGGGGGGGGGATGGACCATCGCAGGGGTATTAATTTGCTAACGAACCTAAAATTATTAAAAATTGCACAGCGATGAATAATGATTTTTCACTGTTATTAATCTCTCTTGAATCTGGTACTCTCACTCGAAATGTATTTATCAGCGTTGTAGAAACATGTAACAAAATCATCGACGATATGGAAAAATTTAATTTACAAATTATTCGAGTTAAACTCGATGATAAATCTTCCACATCGAGAATAACATTTGCGAAAAAATATAATATCCGCATTGAAGATATATCAACATTTAAACTACCCGGTTATAAAGTACCGGATTTAAAAAAACAACTTAACGACGCCATCGATATTGATTTTAAAATAATCTATAACGCATGGAAAAGAAATCTAGTGGAAGATTTATTAATCCTGACTCACAGTAATGACCTAGATGGTGGTGATAGGCATATCGCGCCACACAATGTAAATATTTCATCGGTGATTGCACTCAATTTAGTATGTGATGCTATCGAAGGAAGCTATAAAATAAATCTCGAGCAATCAAATCAAGCCCAGCAGGGATATATTCTGTATTCATTTGCACCAACAGCACCTCCAGGATTTTTAATTGTTGAGAATCCAATTAATCCAATGTATATGCGATGCCATAATAATTCGCTAACGAGAATTAATTTCAGACTCATTGACCAATCAAATAATTTGATTGATCTGCAGGATGAGGTGTTAGCGATTAGTCTATTTGTAAAGTCCTAGGACTTGATCAAATATCCGGTTGAAATCATTTATGATTTTTGTTAACCTGTAGCAGCAGAGGGGGCGATGACAACATCGTTGCGACCTGGATGATTGAAAAATCGCAAAGTCTCCGTTTGCTAAATGGAGACTTATTTTTTTTTTTGGTTAAAATATGAGATTCGCAGGAAGGCTCTGTTTTCCGTTTTCAGGGCTCAATCAATGTTGTTGGAAAAAGTTGTGAGGTTCGCTCCCTCTGCTGCTATACGTACTACTTGATTAAATTCACAATTTAACAATACATCTTCAGATGCTTCATGATGTCCGTTTATTCCTAAATAAACTTCACAGACTCCACGTTTGTTAAATTTTATGACTTTCTGCTTGCGAGTCAACTCGTTAAGTAATTTGTAAAGCAAAATATGTATTCAGCGGTGTGGAAAAAGCTTCCTGTGTTGCTATCTGTAGTTACTGTCAACCATGATAATCATGATTTACACCTTGATCCATAAAAGCCAGTATTTTTTGTTCTTCATCAATTGGTTGAGTCATAACCGGCATCCACAACGAGACTTTTGTTCCTATTACTCTACTAGCGTCAAGACCACCAGAACTCCAGATAGCATCATCGTCAGTTGCTTTTCAAAGATATACAACTGTATGTTCAGCTCCAAACATAACTTTTCTAACATTTCTACAAAATCGAAGTATGTGCAACAACGGAATTGCGCATGAAAATATTCTACGAACATTGTTCAACATTGCTCGACGTGTTGCTAATCCTTGATTGTAAATTGCATTATGTGATATTAACTTGGGTGTTTCTGCAGGATTTGGTAATTTATTACTTTACTAAAGTTTGCAGGCATCACTTCATTGCTTATTAATTTATAGACTGGACATCGCGAATTTATCACGCTGACCGACCATTACGAGTTCATGTTGAGCATTATTTACGATCTCTTCTTTTTGTTATTTATTTATCTAATCATGGTGATAATTAGTCACTTTGATAGTCATCAACGCTTTCATCAATAAGAGATCGATGAACTCTAACCTCCATGATACCAGCTGTAAATAATCGTTGACAAAAATATTAGATATTTTAATATTTCCGGTGAATTATTATGGGTTCGTTATCCTTCAATCAGAATTTCTAGCCGATCTGCGTCAGAAAGAGTGCTGTTTGGACAAGAAATAAGACCCATTCTTTGAGTAGTAATACCACTTTCGGTTGATTCTTCCGTCTATTTTCTTACTTGATGACAATGATTCGATCTTTCATCTAGTTTCTAATTTGATGACAATGATTCGCTCTTTCCTCTATTTTCTTACTTGATGACAATGATTCGCTCTTTCGTCTAGTTTCTCGAAATTCCAGATCTTCCCTTTAACTTATTGTTTGGAATGGGTGATGTCGTTGTAATTATTCAATATATATATATATATATATATATATATATATATATATATATATATATATATATATATATTTATCTCAACAATAAATGAAATATATTTTGGATCACTACTTTTGACTTATTTTGTTTTGTAGTATATTTCAAAAATCCACTTGTACCTATTAGGAATTGATTTTTTAGTAAAATTAATAAGATTGCTATTTTCTTTAAATTGTATTAAAGTAATGTTTTATTCATTTATGTTGAAGTAAGTTCTGAAGTGTGTTAAAATTAATTTCATTTATTTCCAAAGCACAACTATATAGTTGATGTGCAAAGCATAAGTTGGCAACGTAAATCACTAGCTATACGAATGTACATTATTGTGTGGAATTAGGTTATAAAGCAAAAAATCTTACTGGGTCAGTCAGCCCCTAAGTCTTATCAGTAAAACATAGAACAAACTTCCGTGCTGACGTAAATACAGAATGGTTCTTATCTAATTATGGACAGTCGTCGCTACAAAATGGTTCTTATCTATTGATGGACAGACATTGCTGCTGGCTTAGTATGTTAAACATGTTGCTGGTTTAGAATATTAAGGAATTATCATGTTTTGACCTAATTAATGCCAAGCGAATATAGATAAACTACACATCTGAGTTGTACCTTATGTCAGATAACGTAAATTAAGCCGGTTTTGACCGGGAGAAAGTAATTCTTACCTGAAAAGAGGGGACATATTTTCTCGTCGATGCCTTAAACCCTGACACAAAATGCGTATAAATAGACCACGCATTAATGGGTCAGGTCAGTTCCTATCGACGAGGAAATAGATCTTCGCCTTATCATTTCAGGTAAAACAATTGTATATGTCGTAACTTCTTTAGGAATATGTATTTTTAATGTTGAGGTTTTGGTGGTAACATTGTTATGTTAGCAACATTGTTCACTTAATACTTTTATTTATAATATATTGTAAGGGAATGTTTAAATGTTCTAAAGGATTCATATTTAATTATATTTATGTAATTTTTATTGTCAGGTTGAGATTGCTACCAACTTCATGTTTTGATTTAATGATTGAAATAAAGTATTCTTTAAGTAAGAAAGAATATTATCTAGCAATATATTCTAAAACTATATTCTATTTTAAAATAAGTAAAATGCATTTCTTTAAATTAATTGTTACATTAACTATAGTTATTACATCTTAGACTTTTGGCTATCTTGAAATTGATCGAGAATTAACTATCTGAATGGTATTCTAAAATGCAGAAGTTATACGAATGAATGAAGTAGGAGAGCTTAAAGGGGGAAAATGTAATATGTATTGCTTGAGTTTTTATTATAAAGTTTTTAGATGTGTTTTTAGAATGTAGTCAATATATGTGTGTTGATTAATTAAATAAAGTCAGTTCCTATCGACGAGGAAATAGATATTCGTCTTCTCATTTCAGATGTAGCTGTCTTATCATCGCGGCGACACTCTTTTAAGAGAGCCTGAACTCTTTCTTCTCTCTCTCTCTCTCTCTCTCTCTCTCTAAGATGTAGCCGTATCTACACCGTTATGAGTGATTCTTCCTTTTGAGAGAATTATTTCATAAACGTTATGGAGAAGATTTTTTGAAAAAAAACGACATTAGTTGACTAACATCATAAATAAGGTTTTCCGTACCAGCAAGAGTCTCATACGATTCCGTACCTGATTCCCTAGACATTCCATCATCATGTGACATCCTTTATCTAGGAACTCATTCTTCTCTTCTTTCTATCGTCCTGAATTCCTAGCATGTGTTTATGAGATCGATCTATAGAACATTCCAACAGAAACATGTCATAAAATACCAGTTTACACGATTTACATAATTATTAGCGTATTCATGTTTCAGAAATATTTTTTTAATTATCATAAATACACACGGCAATTTCAGATAATCTTTCTTCTGGTATTTTGTATGTAGGAAGTTCTCGTAGCAATATATTTTTCGTTTGATTTAGTCCGACTTTTGCTTGTTTTGGTTCTGTTTCCTGGTATTTTATGTCACCTATATTAACACTGGCTTGTTGAATACCTAAAGGTATTTCTTCCTCTATCAGGTTGTTGAGCAGTAGCTATTTCACCTGGAAGTCCTCGTAAAAGTTTTTTGTTTGTTTAGTTCTTTTTGCTATATTCCCAGTTATATATATATATATATATATATATATATATATATATATATATATATATATATATATATATATATATATATATATATATATATATATGTGTGTGTGTGTGTGTGTGTGTGTGTGTGTGTGTGTGTGTGTGTGTGTGGATTATCAACATCTTTTGGTTAGCGAAATGCAGGATAAAGTATGATGACAATGTTCTTGCAGACAAATAGCTGAATGAATGTATGTTAACTCTTGATGTCCAAAAATCACTCCAATAGGAAAAAGGAATTCACAGCAATTGAAACATCTGTTTTAAATATAAAGTTTATTCCTGTTTTATAACAGGCGTTGTCAAAGCGGTGTAAATCTTGCTGGAATAAATTATCAAAAAGGAATTCTTAATAATAATAATAATAATAATAATAATAATAATAATAATAATAATGATAATAATAAATCAATCTTGCGGAAAGGCCGTAATAGTTTCTTTCCGTCGGCAAGAATAAATGAGTACTGTCTGGGCAAGTGACGTTATGATCATGCGACGAATTGTATTTTGTGTACGTTGTTGAAATAAATACGAATTTATATTGTATTTTTGAAAACAAATCTTTTAAAGCTGAATAATTTCATAACCAGGAAAGCAATCTCTGATGAAGATTAATAAAGATGTATTAGTCTTTATTCGTTCATTTCCATAATGACGCATGCGCAAAACATCTGAAGATGATGACTGTGCTTATGGGTGCTTTTGATACCAATGTTTTTAAACTGCTAGATGTAAAGTTATTAAGTACTTTCTTGTAAATACATGTTGAGAGTAAAGACCTACCTAAGCTAGCGGGATTTAGATTGCCTTTTATTGTAAAAGCATCAACTATAAATGAAGCTAGCCAGAAATAAGCAAAAGAGACAGACGGGAAAACACTAGTGTATTTATGACGAAAACGGTCTCTCATGTTTACATTATAATAAAAAACATTAATTAATTATATTTTTATTTCCATTATCACCTTGGAATTATATACATGTAGATAACAGCAAACATTGTTACCTCCTATAAAATTCTGTAAATAAATGTCATCGAAAATTAAATACAAATTGCAATAATTTTACTTAGGATTTCAAGTTAATATTTAAAAATATTGACCCATTATGTGCATGCGGAGAACAACTCGAGTCTTATAAAATATTTTCAAACTCAAAACAAATATCGAGGAACAATCTGTTTCTTGATCTTTCAGTTAAAATGTAATATTGATAAAGCATACCATACAAACCTTTTGCAAACGAAGCAGGTAACAACCACATGCTACTTAATTATTTTGCCTGCTCTATTATAACGCTGGCAGTATGTACTAAGTTATTCTATGTGAAAGGATTGTTAAAGTGGAACAATGGTGTTTGATGTCTTGTTGACACGTTTTATAGTGAAGAAGAAAATGTATGAAGTAACATTGTTTCATTCAAGTTCCTTAGTCCGAGACCTAGAAGAAATATTAACAAAAAAACTCCCGTAGCAGCATTTCCCAAACGGTGTACTGAGGACCAGTCTTCATACTAAAATACTCTCTGCTAATTCATTACGTTTGATTCGGCAAACTGTTCGATTTTCTTAAAAGGTGGAAATATTGGTAGAAAGTGCTAAATCACCGCTGCAAGACGTGTTCCGATCGGCTTGTGAGATATAAATTGGTCTACACAATCACATTTGGAAGCTGATTCTCGTCTACTAGTTGGCTTATGATCTCTTCTGTTTGTTGCACCTGGTTTTGAAGCCTTTGCTCTTTCAGCCCCTGCAATCAAACATCAGCAAGATAATATCCCATCTTGGAAATAAACTTTCCAGAACTAGCCTACCATGTTTTATTTGTCTATGTTCCTCAAATCACAGCAACCGTTTAACAACAGTACCTAACAACCACACACATATACTTAATATTTGAGATACATTCGTAGAGAATTGGATAAAAAGACGGACAAACACTGGTTGTTAGTGAAAGCGTATAGGCAAATCATGATAGATTGCGTGTTGTTATTATTGGCATTTATAATTCACGGCATCTTTAGTGATTATGTTGTTGGAAAACTAGAGCTAGATATGATATTTTCACAATAATGGCAACTGATATAAAAGGTATACATGTAAACGAATTTTAGTTTCTGTAAAACATATCGATACTATCTTTGTCTCTCTGATAATCCTATCAGAATCACTTTCATCACCATCATCATCATCATCATCATTATTCTCATCATTATCATCACCGACTTATTATTATTATTATTTTATTATTATTATTATTATTATTATTATTATTATTATTATTATTATTATTATTATTATTATTTTATCATTATTATTATTTTATCATTATTATTATTATTTTTATTAGTATTGATATTGATATTATTATTGCATAGTAGTAGTATCAGTAGTACCTCGTTTACAAGTTTGCAGGTTTGACAACAATTCGTCAACTTGTACGTATTGCAGAAATAGTCCCTCCTCGGGTACAGTCCGACTCTATCTGCTACATCAAGCAAACCTTTACATGGATAGGATCCGTCTGCTATCCATACATGCCGATCTTTACAACCTGAAATAACAAAAATACAAGATATTTCACAGTGGGAAACATTGCGTACAATTAAATTCGGATCGTATGTGAAATACCTATGGAAGGTCAGTCTTATCAATCTATTTCTAATTTAATTGCATCCGATTTAATTAAATCGTCTAGGTTGAGTACATTTATGAAAACTCACACACGTGCATAATTATGTCAATCACATTTAATCTAAATAATTTATTATGTTCTTCAGAGTAACGCCATTTCTAACGTTATCATCTAGGTCCTAAAACCGAATCTTTATTTCACTTTTCATGGGCTTTTAGTATTGTGGCATGGAAGGGATATGGTTGGGGAAGTTCACTAAAATGGTGTAGTGGCTGGTAGCAACTGATTCGATGAGCTATGTCTATTTGACCTATTCACACAGAATTTGTACCTATAAGTAAATAGTTGCTTCATATAATACATCATATTAAAGATCACAACCCCTTTCTAATCCCTATTAGCCATTTATAATATAGAATTACGCCCTCTATCGTTACTTTTAATTTTTAAAAGAAATTTAAAATAATTGTTTTGAAATATTCTATAAGATATCAATATATTACGCTCTTTCTCATGTTAATTATGTTTTTTTTTTACGCATCTAATATATAAAGCAGATATTCTTAATTTGGAAGTCCTATGTTAATAACGTCATCTAAAAATATTTTATGTGGGTCTCCAGTCAGAAAGGCAATCAGCATTAGCCTGTTATTCGGATGATTTTGACACGTGTACTATTCTGCAAGAATTGTTCTAGATTCTGGTCAATGACATAATAGAAACAAATCAGGTTAATCAAAGAATAGTATGGTCTTTAATTAGACCTTTTCTAGTTTCATTTAGAAAGCTCAACGTTTTTAGGTTTGTTAAAGGTGGAACAATAATAATAATAACAGCAACAACAGCAGCAACAGAAACCAGAAAATTAATAACAGTAAGATTCAAGACAATATATTTGGCCGACGCAAAACCGGCGAGAAATGTTCTATTTTGTAAAACTACACAGGCGTCTCACTAAATATTTAGTAAAGAACATATAAAACAGATTTTCGAATGGGAAGTCCTAAACTCGTATCACAGAAAACAAAGTTTTACCCCAGTAATAATGATTTAAATTGTAATATAAAATGATAGACAAAAATTAGTTGTATAATATTTTCCTCAATTTTAGACAGATACATTATTGAGGGGGGGGACACAATATTATAAATTTAATCGTGGAAAGAGTGAACTGGAATTGAAATTCAGAAATTGCTGTGGTTGTTTTAAATTATGTTAGTTTTTAGTTTTTTTTAAAATTAAATATTGTTAGGGGTGATTTTGTAAACAAAATATTAAATAGCTATTTCTTGTCTATTCATATATGATAGTCTAATAAACTTTTAATGAAAATACAATTATGTATACCAGGATCTGAGTTCAGGAGACTGGTTTTACCCTTTTACGACTGACAGTATTTTCAGAACATTGGTTCTTGATAATCAGGAGGGGAAAGGTGTAAAGTTGTTTACATCAGAATTATTTTTCATATTTTAATAAATGTCGTTGTATTTAGTTGTATTATGAGAGTATGTATTAGTTTCAAATATTCATTGAATTGTTTTTAAACATTATTGATCATTTGATTTAACAAAATTGAAACTACTGTCAATTAATTCGTAGACATTCATGATCATATTTTTGTCATTCATAAGAATGTTGACCCATTAGCTTGTTCGAGGCTACTGACACATCAGCATATTCAGTATTGATATTTTCAATTCGTAACACCACCGGAATTTGTTCCGACTACTCGACACGTTTGGACTGTGATAACGATTTTAGGACTATTTGAGATTTAATTCACATATCTGTAAGATCCTTTTAAATTCTCAGCTGTATCCTCTGAACATAATTTGCTGAATTTTATGAAACGTAATCGAGTTAGCTGTTTCTCTTACTTATTCTATTTATTCTAAGACCAATGAATCGTAACAGAAAATTGGAGTAAGAAAAAGAAAGTCTGTAAAGTATTTAAGAGAAATATTTATATTAACAATGTTTCATAATTTTCTTAGTCCCTGGTATTTTAATTTCATATATTTTAGAAATTTCTAGAGAAATCAAGAAGCTATTGCTATGTTGCCTAAAGTGGAGAACATTGATTTGACTCGTAACCAGGAAGGGCTAGGATCCATTATGAAATATCAATTGCTTAAGCTTGCCAGATAATTTCATATTTCAGAATCAATTACTTCCTTAAGGAACCAAGAAATGAAACATACTTTGGTCAAATATTTGGTGAAAAAGATGTTTTTATTTCATAAAAGCACTTTTGTTAGGATTAGTACGTTTATATATGTTTAAAATAGGAAATTAAAAGCATAGCATTTTTAAAATCCTGATGGAATGTAGAGCTAAGAAAGCTTCAGCTTCACAAGGATATGATGCAGAAATATGAAGAGAAAAATAAATCCAAGATCGGAGGGAATGATACGAAATCCCAAATGAGAGAGAGAGAGAGAGAGAGAGAGAGAGAGAGAGAGAGAGAGAGAGAAAGGGATACAAATGAAAAAGTGAAGAGAAAAATAAGAACTAGTACCGATTTGTCGCATTGTGAATAACAATCAGTGTGATGAAATTCCCACCTGCGACGTGTTTTCAGCAAGATATCAAGTTATTGTTACTTTGTCAAATCGATGGGATATTCTTAGGCTCCTCTGGCAGGTCATTAAGGAATCAAATAGATTACGATCTAATATCATTTATATTGAAAATGATTTCTTCTAAATACTGTAGATCAGTAATTTACAACCTGTGGCCCGAGAGCTGTTTTTAAATGGCCAGCCAGAGCTCGAGCAAAGTTGTGTGCATTTATGAAGAGAAAAAATGGCATACTTTCATAGTATACCTTCTTAACCAGCTAAACAATTGTAAATAAGTTTTTATAGTCGTTGCTATTAAGTTTTCTGCTTTTAGATCTTTATATACTTATCAAATGGTTTAAAAACCTAACCAGAATATATATATATATATATATATATATATATATATATATATATATATATATATATATATATATATATATATATATATATATATATATGGCTTTCTTGCATTGGACGAACCATTTAGCAGAATAATTGTAGATGTATCAGCAGTACTAAGTGACACTAACTATGCGCTAAGGTTTCAAGAGGCGATTTTGCCTATTACCCCACCCCAACGTCATGCCGTATTGAAACTAGTTCATCAAATTTTGAGAAAAAAAACTATGATTCAGTCGTATTGCTTTGATACAGAAAAAGCTTGCGACGAGGGTCTTAATTTAGTGTTGCTGCTGTTGGAGAATCCGTTGAAGACTCATTAGGCTTTTAGTCCTTTTGAATTAGTGTCTGGTCATACTGTCCGTGGACCAATAAAGCTATTGAAATAGAGACTTCATAGAAACGTAAGTTTCAAGTTTAGTCTGCATGACTACGTATATCATTTCAAACAAATTTGCTTGTACATAGCAAGGACTAACCTGTATTTTACTTGTTAAAAAAAATGAAATTAAGATGAAAGAAAGGCAAAGGAAATATTTTTCAGCTAAGAGACAAAATTAAATCTCTAAATATTATAGTCTTTGTGATATCGGAAATAAACCAAGTCACTTAAAGTATAATCTTAACACACCTGGGATGATGAAAGAGAAACATATTTTCATATAAAATGTTTAACAAACACCTATGATGATAAAGATTACCATGTAAATCATTCAATCGGTTTCGTTGTGCTTTACCCAAATAGTATGGCATGCACTCGACCTAAAGTGACTCGTGTCAGTGGCATATACCTTTGAAAAAGTCACTTTTTATCCAATACCATTTTTAACCGAAATTGTATTATACAGCCATAGAAGACTGTGCATATGGACATAAAACTGGAATGAAAACTTAAGAGCTAACAAAGAAATGTATATTTACCATTGGCAAATGATGACATGAAGGTCATTGTCGCAATTACAATCAGGACACCGAATTGGATATTATGTGATGCCATTATTTCGATATCTTCTTCCTTGTTTTCCTTTCTATCCTCTTTTTATGAGTATTCGCTGTAAAGTAAATAGTGGTGTGCTAAAGTCCACTTTGAACTGGGACTCGATAAATCCAAAAACTTCACTTGATATCTTAATAGAAACCCAATATTGGGCTTCGTCTCTCTATAAAAAAAAAGAACTTGGTTATTGTCGATTTCCACGTAAACTCTTAATGATTCAGTCTTCTTCCTCTCCAATGTCGTCGTAGACGATTTAGTTATTCTTCGTTCCTTAATTAATCTTCATATAGTAACACAAATTTTCGCCTTTAGTAATATTTGTTGACAGGAATCGTTTACTTTCTTACTGATTATGTTGCGATTCTTGTTTCTTGAAGATCTGTGGTTTTTAAAATATTTTGTAGTAATTGGTTGACGTCTACTGTCAGATAAAGTCAACAAGTGGTAGATGGTTCTTATATAGCAAGCTTCTTGTAAACAGGTGCGTCATCAGTTCGCTACTTTAAATCATTCATGTCAACTTGCAAAGAAGCCAGCCTTAACCCGTAGGCTTTAAGGTAAATTGTATCCGGATTCCACAAGCGTAACGAATGACATACGTATCTCTACATTGTCGTTGTCGCAAGCATGTAGGATGCGAATATTTCTACCAGTTGTAACCAGTAATTTAAGGTTCACGGACGTCATAATTAAGGTATCGTTTCATCGACGTATCACAAAGTGCAAAACTAACGAAAGGGACCTCATCAAATTGATTTATTCCAAGCCACGTGCAAAGGAGCCAGCCATAATCAGTAGGTTTTCAAGGTAAAATATATCCTAAGATCACAAACGAAACGAATGACGCACTTTTCGCTACGTTGTCCTTGTCGCAAACAGATAGGATGGGGATTTCTCTCCCAATGGTGACCAGTAAAATAAGGTTACCTGACATCATAATTAAGGTATCTTTTCATGGACCTATCAGAAAATGTCCAAAACAAGCGCAATATAAAGCATCAGATTAATTAATGTTTTATCAGCGCATGTAATTATAGACCTTTGCCTCTCATGACTAATGAGTCTTCATCGGATTCTCTCGTTCCTATTATAATAGCTACTTAATGAATGGAGTTTGTATGTGTGTGTGTGTGATTTATATTTATAATGTAGCTTTGACAATTATTCAGTAATATCGCTATGATGTCTGCAGTGAGGCAGCTTATAGTAATATCTAGCACTGGGACATCACGTCAGATATGTAACATGATATCTCACCCAGTCACATTATTCTGACACCTGGCCGGCCAGTCATAACACTAACCTCTTAATGCTGAACGCCAAGCGAGGCAGCTGTTAATAACATGTTTGTAAGCAGTCCCGGATTACCCATTAGGCAGAGTAGGCAACTGCCTATGGGCCCCACGACTTTTATGGGCCCCATTAGGGGCCCCCGACCGTGACCATGGGTCTGGGGCTCCAAAAGTTTGACTGCCTATGGGCCTCCACGGTGCTTAATCCGGCGCTGTTTGTAAGTCTTTGGTATGACTCAAGCGTAGATCACGTACAGCGGTCAAGGTATAGGAGTGACCCTCTAACTACTAGGTCACCTGAGCGGTCTCTATGAATGGACTTCAATGCAGTATACAATGAAACATCTTAGCTTACTACACTTTTCATTTATATTTTGTTTTCTAACAACCCTTGCCAGATGTATCTTTTCAATAATTAATCATATGCCTTAGGGAAACGACATTACCATAGTTAACCAAATAAAACTCTCCTTCTGAAAAACGTGTATATTGTTCCACAAAAAATAAATTCCAATCATATCGAGGCTTTTAGATCCCTATATATCCATTATGGTCAAAATAAAAAAAACAGTACATGAGTAATCAAACGACAATTGGAAAAATGAAAACAAGTTAATTAACGAATGTTTAAAGTCAGATAGTGACGAAAGGTGTTAAAATATCAAGTAAATTAAATGATGTTAAGACAATAGTACTAATGCTAATATAACTGAAATAAACGACCCTCCCATTTAAAAATCATTTTGACGAATATAACATATACGATACTTACGTATAATACGTCTCTGTATTATATAGTATCAGTTAGAGAGAGAGAGAGAGAGACAGAGAGACAGAGAGAGAGAGAGAGAGAGACAGAGAGAGAGAGAGAGAGAGATTTTCAGTTTATATTCGTTGATCAAGCATGGAGTGACATTATATTGTACAATAATATAAAACACGTACATTTAAATTATAACGTTTTCATAGTTACCGATAAACTAATTCTACCTGCTGTTTCCAAATAATCATCAAAATTTCTGCTTTCCGCATTTGACTGCAATATAGTTTTCAAATCATAGTTGTTATACACAAAAGGTGTGGTCGTATATATACATATATATATATATATATATATATATATATATATATATATATATATATATATATATATATATATATATATATATATATATATATATATATATATATATATGTAGTAATGTGGGGCACCCTAGCGTCAAGGAAAAATCCAGTCGAAAAGGGCTTGGGCACGTCTGGCGTCAAGATTTCTAGCGTCAAGGGGAAATCCAGTCAAAGATGGCTTGGGCACGTCTGGCGTCAAGGCATGGTGGGCACGTCTACCGTCAAGGGGAATTTAACATGGTGGGCCTATCTGGCGTCAAGGGGAATTTAACATTGGAACTATTTGGCCCTATCTAACGACAATGGAAATTGAACATGGGAAATATTATTTGTATTTGGGCCTGTCTAGCGACAAGGGAAATGGAGGCAAAGAAAGCAAATATGTTTTCGAGGTATATGAGTGGCCCTGAAAAGGGCCGTTATGTGGTGTAATGTTAACATAATCTTGTTAACACAGAGGACATATCACAGATCTTCTCTTCCTTAAACTTCTACTCACTGCTGGACCATAGAGGAGAACTTTCTTTAAACAACCTTGCCTCTCCACATATATCCATCTCTTCCAAAAAGGAAGTATCAGTCATATTAGTGATATTCCACGATGATCTGACATACATGGGTAAGTCAGTACGAAATAGCATGGTAGAAACAAGGGTAGAAGATTCTACTTTGGTCCACATCTTGTGATGAGAACAGGTGAAGCGAATGCCGTGAACTGCGGTTATTTATAGGGGAAGAGCGGATCGAAACGGATTGAGTTTATTCACCAATCTAAACACGCGTTACAAAAGTCTGGAACAGTCGCCCAATCGGAAGAGAGCAGTCAACTTCTCATTTATCGAGGTACTAGCGTCTGTGCGCAGTCAATAGGTGCGACAGAGTTGTCAATCATGTCGTAATCTAGGAAGACAATGAATTGGGGTGAACCAGTAGTGGAGACAGCAAGTAATGAGACAGCAGTGACTACCAAAGTCAATACAAATATACATCCAGAAGAAGTTGATTTTAACTGGGATATTGTGGATTTTCTAACTTCAGAAGAATTTGTTCCGGAACCTTCGTTACCTTCTGCTTCTTCTTATGTACACGTCGACGATTTTACGAAAGACAAAAGGAAGAATTGGAGCGATTATTACAACAACAGACAGTAGAAGAACAAGCTTTTCTGATTCAACAACGGGAAGAAGAAGAAGCAAGAAGGAAACACCAGGAAGAAACAGTAGCAGAAACAGAGAAGAAAGAAGACCTTAGACAGAAAGATAATAGTGAAAATCAAACGGTCACGACGGTACTTTTAGATATTTTAGCAGAGTTAAGGAGTCTGAATCAAATGTATCAGACTTCTTTATCACGCCCGAAGAGAAAAAGACCTTCTCGAGCTAAAACAACCCAATCTAACTGTGACTACTCTGCCATACCGCCTTTAGTGATTTCTACCAAATCATTGACAGGAACCACCAGTCCCGAAGTAGGCCTTGGCCGTGGCAAAGGCTTAAGACAGTTAAAGATGGTTACGTCCCGTTTCTGAGTTTTTTTTTGTTTTAAACAAACAAAATCCCAACGGTCCTTTTCAGGACCACTCAAATCTTTCGAAAAAAATACTATTTCAATTGCCTAATTCAATGAAGACTCAAAAGTAATTTTTTTAACCCATGATGTACGTGTGAGTATATGAATGTGTAAGTGTAAATTCTTATTCTATAAAATCAAAACCAAGAGACACTTACGTTTTTTTTCTTTCTGGTGTATTCAGGTACAAACGTTACAATCCAATATCACAACATAACTTAACACAATACCACTTTAAAAAGTTCATAGGCTTCTTCTGTTCACTCTTTCTGTTTCTTTAATTTCTTTGATGTCGCATGTTTTTCTTTATCTTCTTCTTCCTCACTTTCATTTCGTCTTCTTTTCTTGTCTTTGTGAACATGTCGGGGTTCTTCCTTGGGGGAGGGTACCTCTTCCTCCTCCTCTTGTTCAGAATTACTCTCCCCTCCTCCTGCTCCTGTTGTTTCTTAGGACAGTTTGGAGACCAATGTCCATTCTCCTTACAATGATAACAGATATCTTGACTTTTGTCTCTTCTAACACCTGTTTTGTTTTTTTCACGATCTAGACATATGTAGCCCAATGTCCTATCTTCTTACAGATATAGCAAGTATCTTGACTTTTATCTCGAAAGGAGGGAGAGTAGACAGTAGGCTTGTCTGAAGAAAACTTTCGTATGACACCACGTAAAGCTCTGATGAGTAGTTCAACTTGTGTAGGCTCTTCCATCGTTCTGGTCAATGTGAGAATAAAATGAATTCTGGAAGGTTAGACACTGATCCTTTATATATATACACGGATCGGACATTAATATATAGGGATTATGGTCTTTAAAATGTAGTCATCTGACTTTTTGCAGACAAGATGAAAAGACCGCATCATGTTGTGAAGAAAGGAAAAGACAGTAAGAGACAGAAACGTAATGTATCGCCTCGCACAGTAGCTGAAGTCTTGGCTCAAATTCATGCCAGTGATTTTGAAGATGACATGAGTGAGCCCGAATCCACACACAGACAATCGACGTCCAAGCAAAGTTCACCATCCTGAGTAAGCCCTGAAAAGTACTATCACATTCGAGAAACGGAAAAGCGTTCCTCTCGAAAATTTAGAACAACGGCTTACACGTACGTCGTAAAGTTTAAAGATTTCAAGTCCAACGAACCTTTGGAGAATACATAAGGGTTCATTACCGAGGTGTGGTAGTTTGTGTTAACTACACTGAAACAGCAATGTCAAGCCAAAGAAGACGATTGCTTGAGACTTTCTATTCATCACGATAATTTGAAGTCTCCCGTTTGGATCGAGTTTAGTAGTAGTCACAATTAACACCTTCCAAAGTCATCGACAAAATTCAACATGTACGACAATCCAACGACAAGTTTCACATCACCGATGGAAACACTACCCTGTTCATGACCCACGTGTCTCTACCTCAGGGGACCGGACAACGCAAAAAAAGTGTTATTGGTCGACAAGCTTCGCAACACAAAAAAAAGTCTCGTCCGAATTACCAATTCTCAAGACCAGATGTATTTAGCCCGTGCCATCGTCGTGGGACAAACTTATGCCAATAGGAACGCGACGGTAAAATGGAAAAGAGCCTGGAAAAGTATTCAACAATCGGACCAAGCCAAGCAACGAAGTGAAGCAGAACTCCTGTTACAGCAAGCGGGGATATCCCAAAACACCCCTTGCAGTATTCCAGAAATGCAAAAATTGCAAGACGTCATGGCTCCACGTTACACCTTAAAAGTGCATCCCCAAGAAGTGCGTGGTCCTCTTTTGTTTCGAGGCAACGATTTCAAAGACAGATAATACATTCACGTCTATCATCACGATGGGCATTTTTATACCATTACCAGCATCACTGCATTCCTGGGATATAGTTACTACTTTGAAAAATGTGACTATGGTTATTACATTCGAGAACACCACAAGCATTGTGGATAGAAATGTGAGGTATGTTTGGCGTCTCAACCCTGTCTGGACAAAGGACAAGTACGAGTACATTGCCCAGTTTGTCAGCTCACATTTGTCAGTCCTACCTGTTACCAACAACATTTGAAGATGCAAGGTTCACAGCAGAAAAGTGCTTCTCAGCTTCTGAGATTGTGCCCTACTTGTGGACAAGGCATACGTACCAATAATGTCAAGTTTCACGTTTGTCGAGGGAAGAAACGATGTCACATTTGTCGCCAAATCGCGGACTTGGAGCACAAATGCTTCATTCTAAAATGCCAACCCCAACCAGAAGTTACCAAGAAGAAAGTGAATTTTATCTTTTTTGATTTCAAATGCATGCAAGAGACCGGTATTGAAATTCCTGCGAGTAGTACATCCAAGAACCTATCTTTAGTCATTGCCCTCACTGCAGCAAGATTCCTGGAGGACGTGAAAAAATTTTTCGAGGGTCAAACACGCTAGCCGATTTTGCCCAATGAATCATAAACCCCAATCGACGAAACCTGGAGTCCAGAAGACATCAAACGTTACGGAAATTCTCATCACCATGCCATGGTAATGGCTTACAATTTCTCGGGATACGATGGTCAATTTCTGCTCAGATAATATGCAGAACAAAGTACCAAACGTCCTAAAGTGACTTTAAACGGAGCCAAAATGATTTCTATGCAAGTAGGACAAGTACAGTTTAAAGATTCAATCAGTTACTTGGCCATGCCTTTGAGTCGTATGCCTAAAACGTTTGGAATACCAGAAATGGACAAAGGTTATTTTCCACACTTTTTCAATACCGAATTTCCCTTGTCGCTAGATAGGCCCGCCATGTTCAATTTCCCTTGTCGCTAGATAGGTCCGCCATGTTAAAGTCGCCTTGACGCTAGACGTGCCCACCATGTCTTGACGCCAGACGTGCCCAAGGTTTTTTTGACTGGATTCCCCTTGATGCTAGAAATCTTGACGCCAGACGTGTCCAAGCCCTTTTTGACTGGATTTTTCCTTGACGCTAGGGTGCCCCACATTACTACTTATATATAATATGTGTGTGTTTGTGTTTGTCTAGACTAAAGAGCAAAAAATACAAATATCGCTCATATATTCCATATATATTTGGATGTCGTAATAATACAGCTTGCACTTGGCACACTCTCATATTCTCGCCAAATATATTATTATGCTTCTTCTTCGCAGGCAAAGTACAAAATAAATGGAATATCAATAAGAGGCTAATCAATAGTATAATGTGGCAGGTTTAGCGACAATCGGAAAATGCATTGCAGATCCCTTTGGACTTTTAGGCTAAAATGTATTAAAAGTCACGCTAAGCCTGTATAGCGACAAGAGAAATATAACATGGAGAATATGTGGGCTGTATTGTGACATGGGAAAGTGGAGTTGTTGATAAGGGCCAATATGAATGGAAGAGGCGAGAGAGAGAGATAGACATTGACTGATATAACACATAGGACATACAATATACAGTCACGACCAATTCATAAAGAATGATACAAACGATTAAAAAGTATTTTTGTTTGTTTGCTTGTTTAGTCAAGGACGCAAATCATTTCGAGCCATATGAGATACCTTGAAAATGGCCTTAGGCTTTTTATTCTTCTTCTTCTATTTTCTTCTCTTGTTGTACCAGCTCCTGACTTGCCACATAATTCCTTTCGTCTGCTTTTTCTTCATCCTCTGGTATCCATTCCGGATATACCATTGCTTTACTTTTTCTGGTATCTTCATCCAGTTGCTATTTAGTTTGTCAAAGTTATCTTTTTTATTTTCTTTTTCCGTTCTCTCTTCTGACCAGGTATATGTTATATTCTTGACTTCTTGTTCTATCACCGTTCGCATCATGTCTTCAGCTTTCCTTATTTACTGTGACCCACACTTTAAAAAGTTCCAATCTGTATAATTAGATATTTGTTCTAAACAAATCTTACTTTTATGACACCATAAAGAGATAACGAGTCTCCTTTACCGTTCCAACTTTAACACATTGAGGATAAATAAAACCTCTGAACTTCTCCACTTTATCCAGTAGCACACTTTCTACCAGATCCCTGACTACCTTTTCGCTATTTACTTAACTTGTCACCAAGTCTTTGGTAACTGGATTTTTTTTCGAGCCATTCCACCACATAAGCCACGTCCATTAACCAAAACCAACTGTGTCTCATTTGGTTTAATAAGACAAAAGCCATCTTCATTTTAGTTATTTCATAGAATGGCGCAAATGACGGATGCGTGAGTTTATATATGTGTGTGTGTATATATATATATATATATATATATATATATATATATATATATATATATATATATCCATATAGAAGGAAGGGTAAAACTGTTATATACTGCCCCAAATATACTATCCACACACTGCACGGAGAAAAACAAACCACAAAGTTATTATCCACATACGTGAAGGAGATTAAACTACCACATATATACTATCCACACACGGTGATGAGAATAAAACCAAATCAAAATTATATTATCCACACAAGGAAATGAGAATGCAAACCACACACACATAGACTTACACACACACACACACACACACACACACACTATAACAACAGAAAATCAGTCAGCATTTATAATAACACTACTCCACTTAAACACAAATTGGCAATTTGAATTTCTAGAGATATGGTTAGCTCTTTTAAACTCCAAATACACCTCTTAATGGCAGCACCTTCCTATTAAAACGCCACAGACACAACGAGGACTCAAATCTTCCTGCCCATTCACAATTATCGTAAAGTGGAGTTGAATGGCTTCACTCGTTCAGTTTACACTAAGAGGGATAGTGAAGACGTCACTCTGTCTATGTTGAATTCTGCGATATTGTGGCCTCCTTATCTCAGGCACTGGCACTGCTGGCTATGAGGTGGTTGTGCTCGTGCTAATATTGCCTGTGGAGGTGTCCTCACCTCAGGTTTGAACTCACACAATGGTCTCAGCATGAGGGGAGGCAGGATAATTTCTTCTTTCTCTTTCGTCTTTTCCTCTTTTTCTTCTATCCTGACTCGTTCTTGTATCGAGGATATATAACATCTACAACAACGTCTGGCATACTCCGGGGACATTTGAAGTTCCAAGAGTTTCGTTATTCTGCTACTTATGTTTTCAAGTTGATGAATCAACGCTGGGTAGGCAGACTGAAGAGTGTTTCTGTTTGGCTATTAGCGTGCACGTGAAGTAAACAATCCATATGATACCAAAATGCATAAACGTTAATGTGATCACCAAAAAAACGCGATTACCTAAAAAAAAAAGACTCACTACTGATTTCACATCCAAACTCTAATTACAAACACATCGACATAGAGAGGATTTAACAAGCTACAGAAAATATTTCCTATAGATACACTTTTAACAGAATCTACCAAATAAAGTGCCTATATACACACTTCTATTTAGTTTAATATAAACATACAATATTTGGCAATTTAATTAGTATCTCATTTCTAGCGTATTGGGTAGCCACGAAAAGGTCTGTTTCTTGTGGACGAGGAGTTATGACAATCTTTTATTGTCTACAATTGCATCTCTGCGGACGCAATTTATAAAATCCTCACGTTTTTTCGTTGGGACAAAAAGTTACATTTAGTGTGATAGATAGCAGGAAGTTAAAGAGCAAAATACACAACATTTTTGTATTCAAATAAGAAACAATTAACAACTAACAATCAACAAAATTCTTCGAACAAGCAATCTGAAATTATTTTGGATATGGTTGACATGGTTGGCAACATTGTGAAGTGAAGCCAGTTTTTCAGGAATGGAAGTCATTAGGCCATTGACATACACCACGTTTCCTAGCTAAATACAAAATCTAACGTTTATAAAGGAATGACGATCAAAATAAGTCACTAAATGGTTTGAAGAATATCCCAGACTGCGTTGATGCAGAAAATAGACACAATATTGTCCACACACCATGGAATATGTGCTTTGTAATTTCACATCATTGTATTGTGTCGTCTGAGTATTTCTTCGCATAAACTCAATGGTGTCGTCTTGCAAAGGTGGCAATCCAAACGAATCAAAATACTCCACACAACCGTCTTTAGTAATGTAGACGGCTACCCAATGGGTTCCAAGGAAATGACGATAGTTCGTTTTGATGACATAAGCTTGATGGTCTTGAGGTTTGCGATGAGGAAGTTTATCTTAAGCACGCGGGACATAATTCCAAGAATCAGTGTATGAACTGTGGTTCAAAAGGTTCCCATGCATCCATTTATTGTCTTGTTTCTTTTCCCCAGAGGTGATGATAAGTTGTCAATTTAATCCAGACATTTCGATTGAAAATGTTTGACAATTAACCGTTTCTTTTCTTGGTCCCCGCACTCGTAGCCAAGATAGCTTCAATGAGATGGATCTCTCGAGCAATTCATGGAGGAGAGGAATATGTATCTGTATATGATAATCTGACATCTTTTTTTTCTTTATCTCCTCCTTCTTTGGATTAATAACATCGTTAGGTATACTTTATATATATATATATATATATATATATATATATATATATATATATATATATATATATATATATATATATATATATATGTGTGTGTGTGTGTGTGTGTGTGTGTGTGTGTGTGTGTGTGTTTAATTTAGTTGTTTGTTTGTAGGTTTTAAAGTATTTTTCATTTCTCACAACTTGCTATTATAATGTAAAGCTATTTACTAGAGATAATGTACTTTTTTCTCTTCAGAATATCGTTTGATCTGAATTATTCCTTGATAATAAAAAGAAATGATGACGTAGATCTTGACTTTGACTCAGGGTTAATTGTGGCCATGCAAACATGATTTGAGTTTTATTTTGAAATGAGTGGATATTGCCAAGGTCAAGAATTAAGAAGTAATCATAGAATCCCATACTGATACATGTATAAATATAAAGACATTGAATGTCGAATTATGTGAGCGCTTTCTACGAAACAAATTGATCATACCTATCTTCTCTGGTACACACTGCAATGATCAAAGTACAGAATTCGCAAGATGTTAAGATGTTACATAAAAATATATGAGCAATATCAAAGCTGTGCATTCAACTTTTCCGTGAGGTAACCAAGCGGGATAATTATGAACTGATTCATTTTTCGTTGTTGTTTTGTGAGCAATAAACATAACAAGCTAACAAATATTCATATTTGTTACGGAGTTAAGCAGACTTCTTGCGGAAAATACCAATGCTGATTTAATAACATTTATGTACACTTCTATGTCATTCAATCCACATGTGTATGGGAATTCAATTTCTGGTAAGTGCTGAATGATTTCTTTGTCAGGTATATTAAGAAGATCAACACAAAGAAAAATACCAAAATTATCGATAATATGCCAACAAAATATCCCTCCTGCTATGAGTTTTTGAACACGAGATAAACATATGAGCAAACCACTGTCGGTAATTATGAAGTATCATACTTCATGGAGTGACCAGAAACATGGACAAAATTGGCACCAGCTTAAGCTCTTAGTTTGTTCTAGGTATTAGCCTGAAATGCCCTTTTTGTACAAGAATATAAATAAAATCTTTCAAGTCGCACTTATGAAAGATTCTATATAAATATCAGGAAACAAAAGGTTTCATAAGGTCATTCCTGCAAAGAAAGGGATGCACTCTCATTAAAATTTTCTTTAAGACACCAGGATCTCAATCATATGACACTATCTGCATTGGAAGTATTGTTTTCGTTTTTCACTTTCAGAGACTATTCGATTCAGTGTTCGCATGCTTTCGATCACTGAAGACCTGATTTCGAGGAACTTTTTGAATGTGCTTAACACATTGATGCTGAACTACAAAAACTCTTTTAAAGTGTATGATCCCATATTTGACCAAAAATTGCGATCCTAAAGGTGATATCAGCTAACACAGCGCTTCCAGTTGAATTGATCGTACAGGTTATTCGTAATTGGAAATCTGCTAACAACTTTAAAACATCACGGATATGTACCAGATATAGAAGTAGAAAGCTCTCCGCCCTGTCGGACACCTTGTCTGATCGATATAGGTTCCGATGTTGTGCAATTTAATGTTATAATGCTATACATACGAGATTATGATTGCACAATGAGTTTGCTTGACATTCCCAATAAGGAATGCTTCATGGAAAGGCTATAATACCATATAGGGTCAGACGCCGTTCTTATGTCCAGAAATGTCGCATATTCCTCTTGATTCTAATATCAGGCAAGCGAAGATAGAATCAGGTAAATTAAACGATTTCGTTATGTAGTTCAAATCTTTTGGAAGCCAAAGTGTTGAATATTAGCATTTTTAACATTTTGTTTTGTACCATCAATTAAATAAAATATAAATATAAAATCTAAATAGCTTATAGAAAAGAGGCAATAACGATACAGCCTTGTAGTTGTCAAGGTCATTTATACACATTCCACCGCTTTTGTAGACTGGCACAATCATGCCGACCTTCCAGGCAAATGGTGTACATGTATAACATTTGTATAGTATCTCATTTAATAGATTCTATCAATTTTGGGCCTCTATATATTATATGCTCATACTGTACACCTTCTAATCCCGTGGATACGTAGTTTAAATTGTTTAGTGCAAGCAACTATTTCATCAAGTATAAAATTTTCATTCATAACGGAATATTTAAAAAAAGTGACCTTATTCGTCCAAGGGTTGGTGTATAAAGTATTGAATGAAGTGATGAATGCAATATTCCCTGGGGTGTATAGGTACTTAAACTCTCCGGCAAAAACAGTAAACTATCTCATTTGCATCGGATGATGTTTCTCAAAGATTATTTAGCGTTTCTACACCTATTACGTCATATACTGTACAATTTCCAAACAAGATATAATACCTAACTCTAAGTCTGCATATATAATATTAAATGCGCTTTCTTCGTATTATTTCACTGTTTGGTCTTGAATTCTTGTCATAAAGTCTCTTTTGGCATCTATGTATTGTTTCTAGGTGACATACCGTAATCCCCTGTTTCGCCCATTTACAATACAAATCTTTCTAACCTTTGAGCCCATTCATGTTCTTCTCTGTATGGATATTATGTATTGGGACCTCATTTATAAAAACACATAGTGTATTATTTAATTATCTTATTTCTTTTCGAGTTAACGGGTTGGATTAAAATAATTTCATTTAGTCCTTTGCGAACCTCTTCCTGAAAAGAGATGTGTCAGTTGTGTCTCATCACCCACCCAAACATATATATATATATATATATATATATATATATATATATATATATATATATATATATATAAAATGTGTGTGTGTTTTTCAGGTTGGTTAAGTATTCCATGTGTCCATGAGGATAGAGGATGATCAACATCTTTTGGTTAACAAAATAAGAAGAAAAATGTATGACGACAATATTTCTTTTTAATAAGAAGACAATTAGAAGAAGAAGAAGAAGAAGACAATTAGAAGAAGAAGAAGAAGAAGACAATAAGAAGAAGACAATTAGAAGAAGAAGAAGAAGAAGAAGACAATTAGAAGAAGAAGAAGAAGAAGAAGACAATTAGAAGAAGAAGAAGAAGAAGAAGAAGAAGAAGAAGAAGAAGAAGAAGAAGACAATTAGAAGAAGAAGAAGAAGAAGAAGAAGAAGAAGACAATTAGAAGAAGACAATTAGAAGAAGAAGACAATTAGAAGAAGAAGAAGAAGACAATTAGAAGAAGAAGAAGAAGAAGACAATTAGAAGAAGAAGAAGAAGAAGACAATTAGAAGAAGAAGAAGAAGAAGACAATTAGAAGAAGAAGAAGAAGAAGACAATTAGAAGAAGAAGAAGAAGAAGACGACAATTAGAAGAAGAAGACAATTAGAAGAAGAAGAAGACAATTAGAAGAAGAAGAAGACAATTAGAAGAAGAAGAAGACAATTAGAAGAAGAAGAAGACAATTAGAAGAAGAAGAAGACAATTAGAAGAAGAAGAAGAAGAAGAAGAAGAAGAAGAAGAAGAAGAAGAAGAAGAAGACAATTAGAAGAAGAAGAAGAAGAAGAAGACAATTAGAAGAAGAAGAAGAAGAAGAAGAAGACAATTAGAAGAAGAAGAAGAAGAAGAAGACAATTAGAAGAAGAAGAAGAAGAAGAAGAAGAAGAAGAAGAAGAAGAAGAAGAAGAAGATTAAGACAATTAGAAGAAGACAATTAGAAGAAGAAGAAGAAGAAGAAGAAGAAGAAGAAGACAATTAGAAGAAGAAGAAGAAGAAGAAGAAGAAAATTAGAAGAAGAAGAAGAAGAAGAAGAAGAAGAAGAAGAAGAAGAAGAAGAAGAAGAAGAAGAAGAAGAAGAAGAAGAAGAAGAAGAAGAAGAAGATTAGAAGAAGAAGAAGAAGACAATGAGAAGAAGAAGAAGAAGAAGACAATGAGAAGAAGAAGAAGAAGAAGACAATGAGAAGAAGAAGAAGAAGAAGACAATGAGAAGAAGAAGAAGAAGAAGACAATGAGAAGAAGAAGAAGAAGAAGACAATGAGAAGAAGAAGAAGAAGACAATGAGAAGAAGAAGAAGAAGACAATGAGAAGAAGAAGAAGAAGACAATGAGAAGAAGAAGAAGAAGACAATGAGAAGAAGAAGAAGAAATGAATGCTGAAAGGCCGTAATAGTCTCATTCCGTCTGTAACGTAGTCGAGCCGACCCTTTGAGATTAGGTTGGGTTTTGAAGAAATAACAAACACGTTTGTTCAAATAAAACTTATATTATAAAAACAAATCATCATGATAGGTATATATATATATATATATAAAGAGCACACAATACACACACAAATGAATCTACTACCCGACGGTAGTCATACACTATAGTACTATATATATATATATATGTGAATCATACACTACTGTATTATATCCATAGTCATACACTCCTGTATTATCTATCCATAGTCATACACTACTGTATTATATCTCTACAGTCCTACACTACTGCATTATATCTCCATAGCGTAGTATGACATTGACCATTGATACGATATTCGTACTCCACGCAACATAGTCAGTAAATCAAATCACAAGGTTTGAGTGACTATAATGATACTATTTGTGTCACACACACAAAATATAATCAATAAAAACCAAACAATCCTATCCAATTGACTAAACACGCTATTCGTGTTTTACATAAATAGTCAGAAAGCAAACGGAGGGTTCTATTGAATAAAAACACGCTATTCGTGTTTTACATAAAAGTAGTCAACAAAACAAAACTGCAAGTGTTAACATTTCACTTCCCTCCGGTGTGACAGTAGTTCATTGTCCGTCTCCATTCCACCGGTCAACATTGGTCTTGAATACACATCTATTCACACGACCGGCGAGCTGAATATAAAAATAGACAGTTTCCCAAATAATAAAATGAATTTACGCAATACATAAAAACTAACGTGCTATTCCGAAACTGAATATTCAACTGAAACAATAAACCAAAAAGGAATGTATTTAACTCACCCAACTCTTTGGCTCTAAAATCTGACAAATGTAACGTTTAGAGGTCTGCTCTAATGTCCACTGTATCTTAAAAAGACCCTGCACTGTACTTATATATTAGTCGGCCGTACTTGTAAAAAAGTAATTCGCGTGAATTATCCGCGCGGCACGTGCAACTCGCTGTATAGGACAATTCACGTTGAGGAGTATGGTGTACCCTCTACGCCATATCGGATATTGCGTAACGAGCTTAAAAATAATAATTCATGAAATACAGAACGTCGACAAACACATTATATGACAAAATTAATGCTTAAAATATAGCTTAGAGGAGTATAGTGTATCCTCTATGCCATATCGGGCATTTCGTAACACCGTCCGCAAGAATAAGTGAGTACAATCGGTAAATGGACGTTATGAACATGTTACCTATTTCATTCTGTGCGCGCTGTTGAGAAAATATTATTTGATATTGTACTTCATTTATATATTTGAGATTTATAATAATGAATATGTGAATAGGTGAACAATTTTCATAACCAGTAACGGAATCTCTGATGAAGGTTATTAAACAAGTGCTCGTCTTTATTCGTTCGTTTCAATAATGGAGGATGCGCAAAACATCCGAAGATGATGACTGTGCTCATGGCTGAATTGGGTACCAATGTTTTCAAACCTGTAGATGTATAGTTCCTAAGTACCGTCTTTTAAATAAACGTGGGGAGTAAAGACCTACATAATCTAGAGGGCCTTAGCTTGCCATTAATTCCCAAAGCATCAACTGTACAAGAAGCTAACCAGAAATAAGGGAAAGAAACAGACGGAAAAACTCTTGTGGATTAATGACGAAAGATTCTGACAAGAAAAACGGTATTGTATTGTAATAAATTTGGAGTATGTGTATTTGACAGCATCCTGTTTTTAAGCAATTCTTAAATTTATTTGTGTGAGTGTTTAGTCTTAGGTGCCATGGAAATATTACTAGCCTGAAATAGTTCGCCAATTGGTAGAAGCAAACGTCACAGAGACGAGTGTTGGTGAATTTGAACCATGCTGGGGTCGTTAGTAGTGAATTTAGGTACAAGCCGAATGACTGTCCCTGGCATGGAGTAACATAGTCCATATTAAAATTCAGCGGTGTATAAAAGTATTGTGATTGAAAAGGCAGTATTTATGGTTGGAAATCAGTAAATTATAGAATGGAATCAATAAGTTGGAACTTGGTAGGTACCGTTTATGTGTCCATAGTGGAAAATGGGCGTATGTATATGAGCGTGATACGCCGGAAATTATGAGGATTGACTGGCCTAGGGTCGCGCAGTTAAATATTTCCCAGTTAGTAAGGGAATACTAGTGGAATTTCTATGGCATGACAAGCTATCGGTACGGAAATCGGATGATAATGAAGAAAAACCATGGAAAAGTGCAGTTAAGGGACTTTTGGGCAAGTTGTTTCATCTGAGTCGCCAATTGATTAGAGCAAAGGTTATTAAATATAGCAGACACGTCTCTCTTTCCATTTTACAACTCAAGTTGTATGGAAGTCTTTGGAAATTTAGGGGAAAACATATGACTTCCAGCGTGACTCGCGCCAGGGTTTGACACCGCTCGGTCAAGTGAATACCCCTGTGCGTGTAACAGTATTAATGACAAAAATAGTCTCTCGTGTTTAAGTTGTTATAAAACTGGTTAACTAATGGTATTTTCATTTCCATTATTCACCTTGAAATGATATAAATGTAGATAACATCAACCATATATACCTTCTGTAATTAAAGTTCAGTACTAAAAGATTAGCAAAATTTATAAAATAAATATCATCGAAAATTAAATAAAAAATAACAATAATTTCACTTAGAATCAGAATTTCATTTTAACATTTAATGAATTTTAGCCATTACGCGTATGTTGAGTACAAACAGGTCATGAACTCAAGTCTCCTTAATTGCTCCAGTGGCCTAATGGTTAGTGCGTCCGCCGCGAAAGCGGGAGGTCGTGGGTTCGATCTCCGGCGGAGTCATACCAAAGACTTACATGAATTGTACGAACAGCTGCTTCGCTTGGCGCTCAGCATTAAGAGGTTAGTGTTAGGACTGGTTGACCTGGTATCAGGATAATGTGACTGGGTGGGACATTCATGCTACATGTCTGCGGCATGATGCCCCAGTGCTTGACATTACTATAAATTGCCTCACTGCAGATATCGTAATGATATGACTGAAAAAAATTAAAGATACGTTAAAAGTCCTAATCAAACAAACAATACAAGCAAACACGTGCAAATAAAATTTATTACTTAATTTGAAATTGAGATGGCTTGAGATAAGTTATATTTAGTTACATCATCAATACATGTTCAGAGATGCTAAGAGAACGCACACTTATTAAATGAAGAAGGTGGTGGTATTATCAACTTTATCACCGATATTATGAAGTGCCAAGAACCGGATTGATTTATTAATAATTTAGTTGCTTACGATGATGTAATGCTACCTGAAAAACATATTCCTGGAAGAATATTTTCTCTAGGCAGACATACACATAGTCTTCCGGAAAGATGGCCGCCATCGCTTCACTGCTTGAGATAGGCTCTTCCGATTTTGTGCTATATTTATGATATTTGTGCTTGTTCTCTATCATCGTCTACATTATTGTGTTTTATCATGCATTGTCTGTTCCGTTCGTCTCCTTGTTTTGGAAACGAGAACAATTATAATTGTTCTCAGCTGTTTTGTCCCAATGTTAAGAGGTCATTTGTTTCTTAATAAACCGCCGTCACGTGACCTCTTACAATAAGACGGACCCTCATTAATTGGATTAAATGACCACACCGTGGTTCTAGATACTACATTGTGCTCAAAACTAAACGAACTGGGAACACATTCATCATTTCTTAAATGTAAACGGAAGCGAATAAAGAAACGTTTTTTTCAAAGCTGGCCGGCGTAGAACAGGAAGAAGAATTCCAGTTATCTCCCTTTCGCCTGTACCGGTTAAACAACTTAAAAATTCTGCCGTTAATTTTAATAACCTGGTTCAAATTCCTCTGAAATCGTCAACCGTTGTGTCAACTGTCCCAGGGATACCACTATGTATTGCATTATTCAACGCTCAATCAGTAGGATCACCGGAAAAGCGCACAGAAATTGTTAATTTTATCAACGACCAGAAGAATATTGACGTCTTCTTCCTGACAGAAACTTGGTTACATTCGGCAGGTGATGAATCTAAGTTTGCGGATTTAACACCCAGAGATTACTCCATCAAGTTGTTTCCCCGCAACTCTCGCGGAGGTGGAATTGCTGTAATTACAAAGACGTCCACGATCAAATGCCTTAAGTACAACACAATCTTCAATTTCTGACACACATCGTTTGAACTAGTCCAAACAGCAATCACATTGGAAAAAAGGTCAGTCCATTTTTTCTGTCTCTACCGTCCTCCTCCTAATAGAAAAAAACAAACTGACTGAATCTCTCTTTTTGGAGCAGTTTCCAAATCTTCTATAGTATGGAAATTTGATAGGTGGCAACCTAATTATTCTTGGAGATTTCACTTTCACTTTCACTGTCCTGGTAAACCATACACGTCAAAACTCCTAGATTCCATTAATGTTTTCAATCTTAAACAGTCAGTTAACCAACCTACCCATAAACTTGGTCACATTTTAGACTGGTTTCTTTATAGACCTGATGATAATATTCTGCAATCCACCCTTGTATCCCACAAACTTGCATCCGATCACCTCTGCATTGTATGCCATCTCGAGGTATCAGTCCCTAACCCTCCACCTCTTTTTGCTACTAAACCTCCATATGATAAATAGAACCAAATTCATGCATGACATCCAAGAAAACCTAACAACTTTCTTACATCCAACAGCAGAACAACTTGATAACTGCCTGCGTTCATTGCTTGAAAAACATGCCCCAGCCACAAATGCAGAGTATCAATGAAAAAGTGTTATCCATGGTATAGCAGTGTTAGGGACCAGCTACGCGCTGTTAAAAGACATCGCCGAAAACCAGAGAGGCTTTGGCTTTCCACCAGACTCACTATTCATAAACAAGTGTACGAAGCCGCTAAGAAAAACGTCAAAAACATAGTCCATTTAGCCAAATCATCCCACTACAGTACTAAGATCACGGAGAGTTCTAGCTGCAAAGAGCTCTTCGAGATAACTAACAAACTAATGTCAAGGAACAAGTGTACACCACTTCCAACAACCTTCTCTCCACTAGACCTACCAGACCAATTTGCAAATTTCTTCGATGACAAAGTACAAACCATTAGAGTATTCGCTTGACAGCACAATTTAAACTGATTCGTCACCATACAGTTATGATGCAGAACGTCAGCGACAACCATTAGGAGCATTTTAACCTGTTTCTATTGATTTCGTAAGGACAATCGTGATGAAAAGTGCACCAAAGTCTTGTGATCTTGGTCCAATTCCGACATCACTGCTGCGTGAAAACTTAGACCCAATGTTGCCTTCACTAACTGATGTTAATAATATATCTCTCTCATCAGGGGAATTCTAATCATTTTTGAAAACTGCCATCGTAAAGCCACTGCTGAAGAAACCAACACTGGACCATAACGATTTAAAGAAATACCGCCCAGTTTCTAATCTCTCATTCATATAAAAAATCTTAGAAAAGGTTGTTCTAACTCAACTTGTATCTCATTTAAATTCAAACAGTCTTTTTATCAATGTACGGAAACTACTCTTCTGAAAGTATTTAGTGACATTCTCTCTGCTTTGGATAATGGAAAGATTACAGTCCTCACTCTCCTGGATTTATCTGCAGCATTTGAAACAATAGACCATGATATATTACTTCACCGTCTTCAGCATGTATTTGGCATTCAGAATATAGCCTTAAAGTGGTTCAAGACCTACTTAGTAAACAGGACACAAATTATATCTGCAAATGGAATACACTCCAGCCCAGTTGACGTATGTTGTGATGTTCCACAGGGATCTGTTCTTGGACCTGTTCTCTTCATTCTGTACACTCAGCCACTCTTAAGTGTCATAGATCATCACCCAGTGTCGCACCAATTGTATGCTGATGACACCCAAATATAGAAGTCTAGCCACCCAACTGAAGTTGATGATACCATCAATGGAGTAAAGAAGTGCATTTCTGATGTGAAATCATGGATGACATGTAACAAGCTGCAGATGAATGATGATAAAACTGAGGCTATTCTGATCACAACACAAAGACTTTTTCATTCACATATTTTACCTCAGACAATAAATTTCAGCAACACCAACATTAAATTCTCACAGTCAGTACGAAACCTAGGCGTTACTCTAGACAGTACTCTCACATTGCACCAACATGTCATGAACATATGCAAGGCTGCATATCTTGAACTGAGACGCATCAGTTCCGTTCGTAAATATCTTTCAGTTCATGCCACTAAAACACTTGTGTGTTCATTAGTACTTTCAAGACTGGACTATTGTAACTTAATTATGTCTGGTTGGTCACAATGTTTACTCCAGAAACTTCAAAAAGTTCAAAATACAGCTGCACGGATCATCTTCAGAGTACCTCGATCAGAGCACAGCTCACCGCGGCTCTGTACCCTACACTGGCTATCGATTCGATACAGAATCAAACACAAAATTTGTTCTCAGTGCTATGTTTCAATGACAGACTCCAGTCCAACATACCTATCCGACCTCACTCATGTGTGTACACCAGCTAGATCCTTACGCTCTTCTTCTGATAATCGTATACTCATTGTTCCCAAGATGAAAACAAAGTCATATGGACAACGTTCGTTTGTACACCAGGGCCCGGCGACGTGGAACAAATTGCCCATTGAAATTAGACACAAAGACACAGTGGTCCCTTTTAAGAGTGCTCTTAAAACTCACCTGTTTTGACTGCAGGGACAAACTTAGCGACCTAATCATGTTTTGTATCGTATATGTTTTCAGCATGTTTTTTATGTTTTCCAATTTTATTGTTTTTGTCATTTGTTGTTCTGTATTGTAGTCATATCATTATTTATGGTGTAAAGCTCTTAGAGCTTCGAAAGATTAGGCGCTATACAAGGTCCTCATTATTATTATTATTATTATTATTATTATTATTATTATTATTATTATTATTATATAACTCAGAGATACACGCAGATAACTATAGTGATCAGAAATAACTGTAATATTCTAGCTGTATTTAATGGATTTGATACGCATACACATACAAATATTCATCAGACTTTGCCTTCAGGAGATATGAATATAATTAAGTTTAAAAACTTCTTTCATTTGCGCAAGCGACCCCACACAGATTTCAAACGATAAATATAAATCAACGTTAAAAATCCTACACACACACACACACACACACACACACACACACACACACACACACGAGCCTTCGAAACAAATAGCGAGGAACAAGCTTTTTCTTGAAATTTCAGTTAAGTTTTAAAATGTAAGATTGATAAAGTATGCCATAAAAACTATTTGCAAACGAAGCAGTTCACAATCACATGCTTTGAATTATGTTTCTTGTTCTATCATAATAATGACAGCAAGTACTAAATTATTCCATGTGAACGGATTGTCAGAGGGAAAAAAGGTGGATGATGTGTTGCTTACACAACGATTCGTTTTTGAACTTTAATTTCCCAAATACTATTATAGTATACCGTTTAAAACATAATGAATGAAAAATTCCTATCCCCTGGTGTTGATTTCTGCCACAGCAGTGAGAATAAAATGTATAAAGTAATTTTCTATCTCATTCAAATTCTTTACACCGAGACAGAACAAATATTGACAATAAAAATCTTAAAGCAGCAATTCCTTAAACTGTGTACTCAGCACTAGTCTTTATATTTTTAAAAAAAATACTCTCAGTAAATAAATTACATTTGCTTCTGTAAATGTATTTAATGTAACTGGAAACTGTTCAACTTTCTTAAAGGGTGGAAATATTGGTAGAAAGTGCTACATCATCGCTGCAAGACGTGTTCCGGTAAGCTCGTGAGATATAAATTGGTCTACACAATCACATTTGGAAGCTGATTCTCGGCTACTGGTGGCTTTTTTATCTCTTCAGTTTGTAGCGCCTGCATTTGAAGCTCTTGTTTTTTCAGTTCCTGAAATAAAACATTTCGATAGTAAAACATCAGCATGATAATACCCCATCGTGGAAATAAACTTTCTAGACCTAGCCTACCATGTTTTATTTGTCTATGTTTCTTAAACGACAGCAACCGTTCAACAACAGTGCGTAACAGCCACAAGCACATACTTAAAAACAGAGATATATTCGTAGAGAAGTGGACAAGCAGACGGACAAACACTGATTTTTAATGGAAGTTTATGGGCACCAATATCAGTTTCATACAAATCATGATATTTTGCTTGTTGTTATTATTGGAATGTATAATTCACGACATCGTACAACTTGAAACCACATCCAGTGATTATGATATTGGAAAATTAGAGCTAAGGCGTTTTCCCATTAACGGTAACTGACTTTAAAAAGTATACAAGAAACAAATATTAGTTTCTGTATAACATATTGAAACTATCTTTGTCTTTGTAATTGTCCTATCAGGATAAGTTTCATCATCATCATCATCATCATCATCATCATCATCATCATCATCACCAACTTATTATTATTATTATTATTATTATTATTATTATTATTATATAACTCAGAGATACACGCAGATACCTATAGTGATCAGAAATAACTGTAATATTCTAGCTGTATTTAATGGAGTTGATACGCATACACATACAAATATACATCAGACTTTGCCTTCAGGAGATATGAATATAATTAAGTTTAAAAACTTAATAAATTTGCGCAAGCGACCCCACACAGATTTCAAACGATAAATATAAATCAACGTTAAAAATCCTACACACACACACACACACACACACACACACACGAGCCTTCGAAACAAATAGCGAGGAACAAGCTTTTTCTTGAAATTTCAGTTAAGTTTTAAAATGTAAGATTGATAAAGTATGCCATAAAAACTATTTGCAAACGAAGCAGTTCACAATCACATGCTTTGAATTATGTTTCTTGTTCTATCATAATAATGACAGCAAGTACTAAATTATTCCATTTGAACGGATTGTCAGAGGGAAAAAAAGGTGGATGATGTGTTGCTTACACAACGTTTCGTCTTTGAACTTTAATTTCCCAAATACTATTATAGTATACCGTTTAAAACATAATGAATCAAAAATTCCTATCCCCTGGTGTTGATTTCTGCCACAGCAGTGAGAATAAAATGTATAAAGTAATTTTCTAACTCATTCAAATTCTTTACACCGAGACAGAACAAATACTGACAATAAAAATCTTAAAGCAGCAATTCCTTAAACTGTGTACTCAGCACTAGTCTTTATATTTTTAAAAAAAATACTCTCAGTAAATAAATTACATTTGCTTCTGTAAATGTATTTAATGTAACTAGAAACTGTTCGACTTTCTTAAAGGGTGGAAATATTGGTAGAAAGTGCTATATCATCGCTGCAAGACGTGTTCCGGTAAGCTCGTGAGATATAAATTGGTCTACACAATCACATTTGGAAGCTGATTCTCGGCTACTGGTGGCTTTTTTATCTCTTCAGTTTGTAGCGCCTGCATTTGAAGCTCTTGTTTTTTCAGCTCCTGAAATAAAACATTTCGATAGTAAAACATCAGCATGATAATACCCCATCGTGGAAATAAACTTTCTAGACCTAGCCTACCATGTTTTTTTTGTCTATGTTTCTTGAACGACAGCAACCGTTCAACAACAGTGCGTAACAGCCACAAGCACATACTTAAAAACAGAGATATATTCGTAGAGAAGTGGACAAGCAGATGGACAAACACTGATTTTTAATGGAAGTTTACAGACATCAATATCAGTTTCATACAAATCATGATATTTTGCTTTTTGTTATTATTGGAATGTATAATTCACGACATCGTACAACTTGAAACCACATCCAGTGATTATGATATTGGAAAATTAGAGCTAAGACGTTTTCCCATTAACGGTAACTGACTTTAAAAAGTATACAAGAAACAAATATTAGTTTCTGTATAACATATTGAAACTATCTTTGTCTTTGTAATTGTCCTATCAGGATCAGTTTCATCATCATCATCATCATCATCATCATCATCATCATCATCATCAACTTATTATTATTATTATTATTATTATCATTATTATTATTATTATTATTATTATTGTATAGTAGTATTCGCAGCAGTAGTAGTAGTACCTCGTTTACAGGTGTGCAGGTTTGACAACAATACGTTAGTTTGTACGTATTGCATCAATAGTCCCTCAATGGGTATACTCGGACTGTATCTGCTGCATCAAGCAAGCCTTTACATGGATATCATCCGTCTGCTATCCAGACATACCAATCTCTGCTACCTGGAAGACATAAAAAGACGGGATCTTTGACTGTGGGAAACTACGCGTAAAATTAAATTCGGATCTCAATGTGAAATACTTCAGGAGGGTCAGTCTAGGTCAAACTATTTCTAATGATCTCGCAACTAATTTAATTAAACCGTCTCTGTTTTGCTCATTTATGGAAACACATACGTACATGATTATGTAAATCTCATCTAATCTAATTGATTTATTAAGTTCTTCAGAGTAACACCGTTTCTAATTTTATCGTCTAGGTCATTTAAAACCGAATCTCTATTGCACTTTTCATGGGCTTTTAGTGTTATGGCATGGAAGGAATCTGGTCTGTGAAGTTCACTAATAAAACTATAGTTGCTGGTAGAAACGGATTCGTGGAGCTTTTTGTCTATTAGGCCCATTCACACAGAATGTGTGCCCATCAGTATAGAATTACATGATATATTATAACAGATTAGAGATCACAACCCCTTTCTAATCCCTATTAAGTCTTTATAATCTGGAATTACGCCCTACTCTTGTATATTGTAGGGGGTCATTTTGGATGATGAGAGGGAAAAAAAAATCATACAATATATTTAACAAATATGATGATGAAGATTGCCATGTAAATCATTCAATCGGTTTCGTTGTATTTTATCGGAATAGTAAGACTATGGCATGCACTCGACCTAATGTGACACTATCAATGGCATATGCATTTGAAAAGATCACCTTTTTATTCAACACCATGTTTCACCGAAATTGTATTATATAGCCATAGAAGACTGCCGAGGGACAGATTTAAGATCAGATTTATAAATGTATATTTACCCGTGGCAGATGATGATATAAAGGTCACTGTGACAATCAGGACACTGTGACAATCGGGACACCTAATTTGACAATCAGAGCACTGTGTCAATCAGGACACTGTGACAATCAGGACACTGGTAATCGGGACACTATAACAATAAGGACACTGACAATAAGGACACCTAATTTGACAATAAGGACACTTTGTCAATCGGGACACTGTGACAATCAGGACACGGTGACAATCGGGACACCTTAATTTGACAATCAGGACACTGAATTGGATTTTAAGTGCTCCCATGATGTCGATAGCTTTCTTCCTTGTTTTCCTCTCTATCCTCTTTTTATGAGTGTTCGCTGTAAAGTAAGTAATGGAGTTAAGCTTATTAGCCTGTATGTTTGTCTATGTATTTGCCTTTATCTCTGTTTTAATATCTGTTTGGGGTATTTGTCTTTATCTCTGTTTGTAGGTGGGTCAATATATTTGCCTTTATCTGTGTTTAGTGTTTGGGGTATTTGCCCTTGTCTCTGTGTGTATGAGTATTTGGGTATTTACCTTTATCTCTGCCTGTTCGGGTACTTTCCTGTATTTCTTTGTATGAGTGTTGGGGTATTTACCTTTATCTCTTTTTTGTATGAGTGTTAGGGGTATGCACCTGTATCATTTGTATGCTTGTTAGGGTACTTACATTTATCTCTGTTTGTATGGCTTACGGGAATATTTGCCTTCATCTCCATGTATACTTGATAGAGTATTTAACTTTATATTTGTATGCCTCTTGCGGTAGTTAACTTTATTTCTGTTTGGTATTTGGTTTTACTGCTGCTTGTATGCCATTTGTGGTTATTTGCCTTCATCTCCTTGTATACCTGTTGGAGTGTTTATATTTATATATCAAATACAAACTTTCTGAAGTTAGCGATACAAATGTTACTGCATGATGCTCATAATTCACATTTCTTGAAAATAAGATTCATAACTACTTGATTTTCCGAGCAAAATCGTAAATTTAATGGGTTTTCAATTAGAATTCTTAATTCCCACTTTATATATAAATATCAACGGCGAATGTGGTTGACGTATTATTTATAGAGCTGATAATGAAATTCAGCTTGAGTGTAATCATATGATTAAATCTAAGACCAGCGCACGGGCTTAGTTAATACAGCGCACGGGCTTAGCCAATACAGCGCACGGGCTTAGCCAATACAGCGCACGGACTTAACCAATACAGCGCACGGGCTTAGAGCCAATACAGCGCACGGGCTTAGCCAATACAGCGCACGGGCTTAGCCAATACAGCGCACGGGCTTAGCCAATACAGCCGATAACAAATTAAATAGAGACTTTGAGCGCATTTAGTGGCAACAACGGATTATGTTTATGTTACATGCTTCTTATTAATATAACAGGTCTTATAATTGAATAAATACATGAAAGAATTTCATAAATACGTAAAAGGGCTCTGATTTATCAAAGAACACACACACAGAATAAACACAAACATGCGATTCAATCCAGAGCATCATGATGATGATGATGATATCTGAATTGATCCGATAGTAACATTCTCAGGGTCAAAGTTAGTGTAGATAATATTTAATATGTATTATTTAATATGTACTATTGATGCAGTCATATGGACATAATCAACCCATGTTTGTCCCTCTTTGTATGCATGTATGTATGTGTGTATGTATGTATGTATGTATGTATGTATGTATGTATGTATGTATGTATGTATGTATGTATGTATGTATGTATGTATGTATGTATGTATGTATGTATGTATGTATGTGTTGTCAATTTGTTTTGGAATCCATTCAAACAAGGTAAGGTGGAATTAGTCAGGTTGCTTTAAGCTTTCTAACAAATAAGACAATAACGGCCCTTAACAGTCAATAATACTAATAATACTAATACTTAACACTAATACTAATAATACTAATAATACTAATACTTAACAATAATGCTAATAATACTAATAATACTAATAATACTAATACTTAACACTAATACTAATAATACTAATACTTAACACTAATACTAATAATACTAATACTTAACACTAATACTAATAATACTAATACTTAACACTAATACTAATAATACTAATACTTAACACTAATACTAATAATACTAATACTTAACACTAATACTATTAATACTAATAATACTAATACTTAACACTAATACTAATAATACTAATAATACTAATACTTAACACTAATACTAATAATACTAATAATACTAATACTTAACAATAATGCTAATAATACTAATACTTAACACTAATACTAATAATACTAATAATACTAATACTTAACACTAATAATAATAATACTAATAATACTAATACTTAACAATAATGCTAATAATACTAATACTTAACACTAATACTAATAATACTAATAATACTAATAATACTAATACTTAACACTAATACTAATAATACTAATAATACTAATACTTAACACTAATAATAATAATACTAATAATACTAATACTTAACAATAATGCTAATAATACTAATACTTAACACTAATACTAATAATACTAATACTTAACAATAATGCTAATAATACTAATACTTAACACTAATACTAATAATACTAATACTTAACACTAATACTAATAATACTAATACTTAACACTAATAATAATAATACTAATACTTAACACTAATACTAATAATACTAATACTTAACACTAATACTATTAATACTAATAATACTAATACTTAACACTAATACTATTAATACTAATAATACTAATACTTAACACTAATACTATTAATACTAATAATACTGATACTTAACACTAATACTAATAATACTAATACTTAACACTAATACTAATAATACTAATACTTAACACTAATACTAATAATACTAATACTTAACACTAATGCTAATAATACTAATACTTAACACTAATACTAATAATACTAATACTTAACACTAATACTAATAATACTAATACTTAACACTAATACTAATAATACTAATACTTAACACTAATAATAATAATAATGTAATAAATTTGGAGTTGCTAGCCCGAAATAGTTAGCCAGTTAGTAGGAGAAAACATCACAGAGAGGAGTGTTAGTGAATTTGAACCATGCTGGGTTCGTTAGTAGTGATTTTAGGCACAAGCCGAATGACTGTCCCTTTCAGTAACATAGTCCATATTAAAATTCAGCGGTGTATACAAGTATTGTGATTGAAAAGGCAGCATTTATGGTTGGAAATCAGTAAATTATAGAATGGAATCAACAAGTTGGAACTTGGTAGGTGCCGTTTATGTGGCCATAGTGGAAAATGGGCGTATGTATATGAGCGTGATACGCCGGAAATTCTGTGGATTGACTGGCCTAGGGTCGCGCAGTTAAATAATTCCCAGTTAGTAAGGGAATACTGGTGTAATTTCTATGGCATGACGGGCTTGCGGTACGGAAATGGGATGATAATGGAGAAAAACCATGCTAAGGTGCAGTTAATGGACGTTTGGGCAAGTTGTCTCCTCTGGGTCGCCAATTGATTAGAGCAAAGATTATTAGTTATAGCAGACACGTCTCTCTTTTCATTTTACAACTCAAGTTGTATGGAAGTCTTTGGAAATTTGGGGAAAACTTATGACTTCCAGCGAGACTCGCGCCAGGGTTTTGACACCGCTCGGTCAAGTGAATACCCGGGTGCTTATTACAAGAAAATTTCTGGTAGCAGCGTTTGGGATATGTATGAATAGTTCTGTCATGGGTTGCAATTCGTTTTTTATGTGTGAGACAGAATATTGTTTCGCATTTGAGAAGGAGAGGAAATAAATGTTATAGATAATGCGACTTTAATTTCGGTTAATGTGATTTCGCGACATTTTGTCTGCGAGAGTAGATATATACATTTGCTGCTGAGAAGGATTTTTTTTTTTAAGAGGAGTACTTAAATGTTTAAGCAGGACGGAGTGATTTATCCAGGATATAATACAGCGATGGCAATAATTGTATTGGTGTAGGTCGCGCAGATTGCGATATCTAAGTCAGTTGGAGGTAAAAGCGTGAGACAGTGCACACGCGGTTTCCATTCCTTCTCGACACGTGGGGGTTAAAACAGGGCCAAGTGATACTTTTTGTTCTTTTAATAGGCTGGAATTGCTAAAATGTGGACGACAATCATTGGCCACGGAATTGTAACATGCTGGAATGATGAAAATGGCTGTAATTGTTTTGTTTTTGTACGAACTGATAGGAACCGCAAATGAATGGATTTGACAACCCCCCCCCCCCCCCCGTGCTGTGTTTAATTGAGGATTTTGGTTTTTATAACATCAGTGACAACAACAACAATAAGAACAACATACATAAATTTGATATAAGCGTCATACACCAGTAGAAACGGCAAATAAAAGTTATTATGGGTGGGTAATAATTTTTCCCCGTGTTATTACATGGATGGGTTAAGACACGTTGTCAACGGATGACTTTGAAAGCCGCGCAGTTACAATCAAATCAGAATGCGCCCAAAGGCTATGTAAATAAATTGATTATTAGTGTGATTATTTGTTTAATATTTTCAAATTCTGTGACGACAGATGTCGGTCTTGATTGGGGTTTTATTATTGTATGTATTAGTTTTATAATTTGTTAATTATTTAGCAGCATAAAGAAATGGTGGTGCACACCGCAAATATAGTTGAATCGTTATGTGATAGTGTTCCAAACTTTAGCGTTTGGGAATAGGCTTTCTTAGGGTTTTAGGTCACAACTGGTGTGGAATTTGTAGTGAATTAACAGTGAAAAAAAAATAGGATCGTCTGGCACAGACTGAGTTGAAAAATATTTGGGCATCGAAGTCATGGTTGACTTGTTGGAGGTTAGTAAGAGAAGGTGTCTCTGAAGAACGCAGTCTCTAACCTCGTGATGTGTACAGGTGTATCAAGGTCTATTGGGAGAACGTGTGTCCTGGTGGAAACGCAATCTCCAGACCAGAGTTGTAATGTAAAGAGGAATGGTTCTGGTTGCATTTGATGTCTGTTGTTAGAGGCCTATGCTTAGAGAAGTCAATTTAGAGGAGTTCGTGAGGGAGTTTGAACCCGACTAAGTGGTCGAAACATTATTTCATCTTGGATTCAACTTGTTTAGATTTGGATAGTTTATGTTGTTGTATATAATCATATTGGTAATCGTTTATCGGGTGTGGGGTTAAATTTTAGAAAAAAAAAAAAAATACTTCCAATTGTGATTTAGATCACAGAAATGTGACGTTTGTGTCACTCGTGGTCGAGTGATCTTTTAAAGGCGGGGGTAATGTAATAAATTTGGAGTTGCTAGCCCGAAATAGTTAGCCAGTTAGTAGGAGAAAACATCACAGAGAGGAGTGTTAGTGAATTTGAACCATGCTGGGTTCGTTAGTAGTGATTTTAGGCACAAGCCGAATGACTGTCCCTTTCAGTAACATAGTCCATATTAAAACTCAGCGGTGTATACAAGTATTGTGATTGAACAGGCAGCATTTATGGTTGGAAATCAGTAAATTATAGAATGGAATCAATAAGTTGGAACTTGGTAGGTGCCGTTTATGTGGCCATAGTGGAAAATGGGCGTATGTATATGAGCGTGATACGCCGGAAATTCTGTGGATTGACTGGCCTAGGGTCGCGCAGTTAAATAATTCCCAGTTAGTAAGGGAATACTGGTGTAATTTCTATGGCATGACGGGCTTGCGGTACGGAAATGGGATGATAATGGAGAAAAACCATGCTAAGGTGCAGTTAATGGACGTTTGGGCAAGTTGTCTCCTCTGGGTCGCCAATTGATTAGAGCAAAGATTATTAGTTATAGCAGACACGTCTCTCTTTCCATTTTACAACTCAAGTTGTATGGAAGTCTTTGGAAATTTGGGGAAAACTTGTGACTTCCAGCGTGACTCGCGCCAGGGTTTTGACACCGCTCGGTCAAGTGAATACCCCTGTGCGTATTACAATACTAATAATACTAATACTTAACACTAATACTAATAATACTAATACTTAACACTAATACTAATAATACTAATACTTAACACTAATACTAATAATACTAATACTTAACACTAATACTAATAATACTAATAATACTAATACTTAACAATAATGCTAATAATACTAATACTTAACACTAATACTATTAATACTAATAATACTAATACTTAACACTAATACTAATAATACTAATACTTAACAATAATGCTAATAATACTAATACTTAACACTAATACTATTAATACTAATAATACTAATACTTAACACTAATACTATTAATACTAATAATACTAATACTTAACACTAATACTAATAATACTAATACTTAACACTAATAATAATAATACTAATAATACTAATACTTAACAATAATGCTAATAATACTAATACTTAACACTAATAATAATAATACTAATAATACTAATACTTAACACTAATACTAATAATACTAATACTTAACACTAATACTAATAATACTAATACTTAACACTAATACTAATAATACTAATACTTAACACTAATACTAATAATACTAATACTTAACACTAATAATAATAATACTAATAATACTAATACTTAACAATAATGCTAATAATACTAATACTTAACACTAATACTATTAATACTAATAATACTAATACTTAACACTAATACTAATAATACTAATACTTAACACTAATAATAATAATACTAATAATACTAATACTTAACAATAATGCTAATAATACTAATACTTAACACTAATAATAATAATACTAATAATACTAATACTTAACAATAATACTAATAATACTAATACTTAACACTAATACTAAGTATGAAATTGATTGCGAATATCTACGGCGTCTATCTATGGTGTCTATCTATGGCGTCTGAACGGACCGTTTTATTACAATGTTTGGATTATGTGGTTTACATTATAAACAAAAATGCTCATGCAAAGAAAGGTAGATATGGATAGGTGATTGCTAAATATTTAGATATGTCAAAAACATTTCAGTGGCTTTCTTTTTTGGGATTACTAAGTTTCAACCAGACTAATATATATATATATATATATATATATATATATATATAAAGATATATATATAGAGAGAGAGAGAGATGCGGCGTTTTAATATTTCATATTTAATTTTGTAACAAATCGATTTATAAGGCTTAAGAGACGTCAACTACGAAAAAGAACAACAATAAAGTATTAAATATGTTACAGTATTGTTAAATATGTTACAGTATTGTTAAATATGTTACAGTAATGTTAAATATGTTACAGTAATGTTAAATATGTTACAGTAATGTTAATTAAATATGTTACAGTATTGGTGCCGTGTGGACCTAATAAAAAAAAATTGCCGTATTTTGTTATATACTATTGCAACTTTTTATCCATTTCCTCACTTCGCGTTAGATCCATCTTCCTTTCTGTGTTATTTGTATTTTAAAAAAATACGAGAATGAATGTACGTTCAGAACACATCTGAAATAAACAGGGCGACCAAGAATTTGTCAGTTTTCCTGGTATAAAAAGTCTGAAAATGAAATTAGAATTAGTTTAATCGTCTGATAAAGTCTAAGATCTCTTGGCAAAATTTAAGTCACCGCAGTTGTGGTCTATAACGTATAGAAGAACTGTGAAATACAGTTTTAAAGAAGAGCAAAAAAATAGGCATTTGGTCTCCTTTCAAACTGATTATTTGTAATATTCAAATTTGAAAGTTGCCTTCTCCCACAAATTTCGCCCAAAGGTATGATAAAACTGTATCCAATTTACTTACTATGCATATAAATTACAAAGAATCCGGTCCAACCCGAACTTCCGTGTAATAGTACTTGTGTACGACATCCAGGACGGAAAGTGATTGAAGCCAATCAGCCGCACGTGCTGTTTGTCTAGTCAAGGGCGGAAGTTTGTCGTTTTATGCGAACTCGTGACAAAAGTGATGTTATATATGGAAATGTGGACACCATTAATAGAAAAATGTACCTTGTGCTCTCATTGCGATGAATAAAATGTCGGCCGAGTGATCTAATGCTCATATTTACGGATCATTAACATTGTCTGCGTAGGTTCACTTGCGTGGGTAAGTGAGAACACATGCCAGTATCTTCCATGGGTCGTTGGTTCTTTCAGGGATTTTCCCGGGTTCTCCCTCGAAAATATATACTGGCCGCTATGTATAGTCTATATTGTGCTGAAAAATGGCGTTAAAACCTACACAACAACAACAACGTAAATAAAATATACATACACACGTTGTCATTTTCCAATAACAATCGATGCCTAAAATCTACATTAAGCTCAATACAACATTGAGGCAAGCAATGCACTAAAGATTTTTAACAAGGGAATTTTCAGATCGGTGAACTGCAGTGTATTATACAAAAGGATAGAAACGCCCAGAAAAAATAAAATATAAATTTAGCAATATGTAAGATTAAAAAAACATTTCTCTGAATAACTGAAAGAAATATAATATTTGCCATATAACAACTAATGACTAACGACTTGATTCATGGATGAAAAAGGAAAAACGATATTAAACTTGCTAAACATCTCTTTTCTTCCCTTTGCTTCAGATCGCCGATGCACGATAACTGCTACATCAATAATTTACCATAACTGCTACATCAATAATTTACCATAACTGCTACATCAATAATTTACCATAACTGCTACATCAATAATTTACCATATCTGCTACATCAATAATTAACCATAACTGCTACATCAATAATTTACCATAACTGCTACATCAATAATTTACCATATCTGTCTGCTACATCAATAATTTACCATATCTGTCTGCTACATCAATAATTTACCATAACTGCTACATCAATAATTAAACGAAAAATGATATTGCAATAAACAGCACATTTAATGTCCATAATAAATTCATTTAGTCAAAAATCTTCCATCTGACAGACCAAATTAGTCGAAACAATTTCCGGGAAGTAGTTAGTAATTATCCCGACGATAAAAACATTGATAACAATTCAAAATGTCCGGTACTCATTGGGCTGGATATATTTATAAATTGTCACACTATAGACATCCAAGCAATGTAAATGAAACATTGTTAAAGCTACTATAAAAATTCAAATCACACACACACACACACACACACAGAATCGTAAATGTTTGTGTGAGCTTCACAAAAATCTAAACCAGACATTTTAAATCTAACGAATCTCAAGTTTACATATTGCTGCCTGTACGAAATACTTTTCCTTAAGTACCATACATATAACATTGTGACATGTGGAAAGATCACACATTTAAAAATCTAGTTATAAAATAATCAGCTATGTATACTGGTCTATTTATTTATATACATCTGAGTACATTAGCATTTTATAAGAAGATAAACAAAACCGTATTCGTACAGAACGATCCATGCACACTATTGTTGGACGAGGTTTATAGATATGAGGATGACCATGTATTGATACCGGTTTGCATGAGTCGTTGATGCGCTGATGTTTTATTGGTTTTATTGGCCACACCCAGACATATGACACTTTATTTCCTCTTCCTGTTTACTGACATAAAACAGAGTTCTCCAAGTAGGGACATAAGACCTGATTTATTTTCCTTATGTGTTGTATACATTCAATGGCACTTGTACTTTTTACCACTTTGATACGTCACACGCAGTGAGCAGCAGAGAGGGCGAACCCTACAACGTTTTCAGACAAAATTTTGATTGAATCCTTAAAACGAGCCTACCTACGATCTCATTTTAACCAAAAAAAATGTCTCAGGGGCAAACCCTACAACGTTTTCAGACAAAAAATTGATTGAAATCTTAACGAGCCTTCCTAAGAAATCTCATTTTAACTAAAACAAAATGAAAACGGAGACTTTTACGATTTTTTAATCAATTTTGGTCGCAACTTGTTGTCATCGCCCTCTCTGCTGCTATGGGTTAACAAAAAATAAGAAATGATTTTAACCGAATATTTGATCCAGTCCGATACGATATCGTGTCCGAGGATCATGCAAATTTATTGTTGCGAATCCGTACGGGGTTGACTGAGCATGACTAAAGAAGTTTTTAAATTGATTGAAGTCCATATCAGAACACCATGTCTGCCATATATTTCTAAGAGTATGAGTATCAACTCCGTTGAATACAGCAAGAATATTGCAGTTATCTCTGATGACTTTTGGAACCTGAGTGTAGCGTTGAGTGACATATATCACGTCAGTGTTTTTATGCCTGCCTCTGGAAAAGATCCTAGCAGGATTTTTTTGTTTATCTAACATTATATCGTCGTATACGACTAAATTGTTAATATCTCCATCAATATCATCAATGCTCGGTGCTTCATCGATATCGGTTATAAACTCAATAATACCCTCTCCGGATTTTTCTACCGCGCTGTCGTTAAAATCTTTTAGCACTTCATAACATCGTTGATCATCTACGCTAGGGGCAATTAAATACAACTTATCCCACTTCATCCATCTCATTATTAAATTGAGTAACAATTGCGTTTTACCGGATCCAGATGGCCCGATTATAATCATCCGGATAGAGTTTGGTAGCGCTGCATGATGCTTAACTGGTTCTCTTGTTTTAGTCGCTGAAAAATCAATTGTATCCATATCTCTATACATAAATTATGGATCTATATTGTGTGAAGTGTAAAACGCGTACTGGCACAGATGACGTGACAACGATTACAACCAGAAATAACCGATCAGCGCTTTCTGGTAAATGCGTGCAATGTGGTACAAAGAAATTTAGATTTGTGTCTATGAGATCTGATTTTAAAAAAAAACGAGGAGGTGATATCGCAGCCAAATTGGCAAAGCTCCCTAGAACCCCATGGGCAAAGTACCCCGGAGAAAAGCGCCTTCCAGGATATAGCTACTGTGGACCGGGAACCAGACTTGATATCGGACTCAATAATCAAAATCAACCCAACCCCGGTGAAGAACCAATAAACGCCATTGATAAGGCCTGTCACCTTCATGATGTTGCTTATAAAAGCAGCAATCTGCAACACAGGCATCTCGCAGATGTGAAATTAATTCATGCGTTAAATGCTATTCCTGATAAATCCTTCAAAGAAAAATTGGCTTCCTTTTTGATAAAATCGGCTATGAAAAGTAAATTGATGTTAGGTGCCGGTAATTAATAATATGGAATCAATTTATTATTCCCCAAGAGGATACTGGAGGGGTAAATCAGCAGTCCATAAACTCGCTAGCGCTGCAAAAGTGAAAAAACCACTGCGGCTAATTGGTTATCCAAACAGGCACTATGGCAAATTTATCTACCACCGCCTAAACAAATTCAATTCTCGCATTTTGATGTGACCGCTCCTAATGAAGTTTATCAGGCTGATATATTATTTCTGCCACATGATCGTGGTTACAAATACGCTTTAACCGTAGTTGATATTGCAAGTCGATACAAAGAAGCAGAACCGTTAAAAACAAAATCAGCCACTGAAGTCGCTTCTGCATTTGAAAGGATTTATCGACGAGGTCCTCTGCACTGGTCAAATCTATTGCAGGTTGATCCTGGCAAGGAATTTCAGAGTGCAGTGTTATCTACAATGAAACATCATAATGTCACCATACGACGAGGGCATACTGCGCTACATCGCGATCAGGCCATTGTAGAACGATTTAATCGGACGATTGCTGAGCGGTTATTTGGATATCAATACGCAAAAGAATTCATCCAAGAAAAAAGATCCCGTGAATGGGTTAAAAGATTACCATCTGTGATTACTGCACTGAATAACGAGATTACTAGAACAATCAACATGAAACCTATCAACGCGATTAAAAAGAAGTCAATACCCGTACAACCACAAAAAGATTTCAAAGAACCAATTCTTGGTAGTAATGTCATTGTGAGGTACTTATACAAACCAGGAGAGCTTGAAGGGGGTAGAAAAAGGGCTACTGATCCTATTTGGAGTGTTACTGCACACAAGATATCTAGTATAACACGATCAACTGGTAGACCTCCAGTCTATAAACTGGATTCAACTGCCCCTCAGCGGGGTTTTACTCGACAACAACTACAGGTAATTCCCGAGGATACTCAATTGCCACCGCATGGTCTTAACTAGCACCGTTGCGTCTATTGCACTCAAGACAAGTCAACATCACATTGTTTCTGACATGACTGAGATTGTTATTTTTTCTGTCTACGGTGAATTGGCGAGGATCCTTATCCGAATACTGCCAACGCATTATACAATTGCAACTCGCGCAGTGATTATTCTGTTGTTTCTTCAGCGTAATTATTAATTCAGCATCAATATCAAATTCTCGTTTTTTTTGTCCTGTTGTTTGTAACCGGAGAGTTTTTTATCAATAATTTTAACATCAATATCATCCATTGTTGTGTCATTATCATCGAAAACAATTCTTCGAAGCTGATTTATTCTTCGTACTCTGGATACTGCGAGATAGACTAAATTCGACCATTCGATGTGATTATCCACCATCCAAACAATTGTATCCGATATAGTCAATTCCTGTGAAGAGTGTATTGTTGCTGCGTATCCTAGCGTCCACGGGGATTTATTAGCACGCAATGCATTTTCGACGACGCTGATATCAACCAGCACAATATCATTTAATACGAGAATTTGTTTTTCACTCTGTCCTGGAATATCAACTTCAATGTTCTGTTTTCGTGTATCCGATGGCCTATAACAAAGGGGTACTGGAAGCGTTGCAAATTTTTCTTTATGCAATTCAAATAACTTCATCTGAAGTGTGTCCCTGACTATTTTTCTACTTGCAATTATCAAATCATTTGGTCTCCATGTTTCCCAGAAATCATTCATTGGAGTTTCTGAAATCACTTCACGCGCTATTTCGCATTGGATTCTATCCGGTTGTAATCTAATTAGCGCTTTGAATTCTCGTAATCGTTCATCAAGTGATCTATAATCAGTGGTAATTTCTTCATAATAGTCTACAAAACCCCTTAGCCATTCATGTGGAGATGCACCGACAAATGGTGGTGGTTGGCCGTGATCACCGCACATGACGACTTTTGTGTTTTTGTTTAACAACCACTCGAGAAATGTTTGTAATTCATCTAATGACACTGTGCATATTTCATCCCAAATTATGATTTCAGGAATGAATTTATCACCCATACGCTCAGGAGTCCATTTGTCACCCTTCCATCGAAAGAAACTATGGTAAGTACAAGCATTTACCCCTCGTTGTATCATCTCTCTGGCGAGTCTGTGAGTCGGTGTTAGCACAATCATGGTTGACCGACGAAATAATTCAATTGCACGAGTTGTCTTTCCTGACCCACCACAACCGTTTAAATAAACTGTCTTGTATATACATACTGGATCAGATACCGGTGGTGCATTAGAAAATTCTGATTGAATTTCAATACGGTTATATGAAAGATATTTATCATCCATGGCAACGTCTGCGGATTCACAATACTCATGTAGCATCTCCTTTTTAAATCGCCAACGCCCCCAATTTTCTTCGGGATCTGTGAATTTAGCTACAGCTGATTTGTACTTATTGTGTATATACATCGAATCAGTGGCCACTCTAACCGCGGTATTAGGAAATCTATTTATCATCGAAAATAGATTAATAGAAGCATAGGCTAGCATAGATGATCTTAAATGTGTATACTGGGAATTATATCCATCACAGTAGGTAACAACCGTACCTAATTTCTCACCATTGGATAGAAAAGCATCCTTACGGGATACAAGTTTTCCCTGTTTCATTAAATCCGTTACAATAAAATCGTATTCAGCGACGTCTATGATCAACCGCGAAGAATATTTTGCATTGTCGTATCTTCCACCCTGGGTAAATTTACCGATTATTCTTCGTCCGAGATCCTTTGCTTGTTCTTTTTACTTTCAAATAACTTCTTAGACCAATTCATGATTTGTTCTTCATTGAAATCTGGACACTGTTTTCGTAGTTCGCTGATTATACGATCTAGATCGGGTTGTGGTAGCCAAACTTCTTTCTGAGCTCGATAGCATATAATAGCCTCGGAAACAATCAACGATATTAGCATACCACAATCAATCATATATCTCAATAGCACTATTGGCATCCAGTGTTTTTCAGATAGGTGTCTACCGAGCCAAACATAACTACACGGATGTAATCCTGACGCTAATTCAAATGATATCACACGAGCGAATCCGGTTAAATCAAAATCAGGTAATGGTCCATTAATCGCAACACGAGTCATTTCATGTGTGGGGTGTCCAAATCGTTTGAAGTACTCAGCACATTCCCCATATCCGAGAAAACTTCCGGGATAACACGCGGATATATCAATTGAAATCATACCATCACGTGAGTATTTCGTATTCCACAGTCCTCCATGACCAAATTTTACGCAACTCAATTTAACATCCTCGAGAAAATCACTTCGTGTTGGACGCCATGAGTTTTTTTCTCTTGCGAAGTGAGCTACCACTGATGGAATAGTAAAACTATCCGTGAGTAGTTTTTCATGGAATTCTCCGGTGAAAAATCACTAGCGATTTTTCTCATTCTGTTATCTAATTCTTCAACGCGATATAATTCGCAATTTGGTCTTCCAAATTGATCAAATCCTATTTCGGGATCTTCATCACTTCTAAGTAACCACACTGACACAGGATCATCTTTACACAACGCATGAATAGCATCGAATAATTTCTCTTCATAGAAAACATCCCCGACGAACTCCTTAGGGATATATTTCACGGTTCGTTCTCGTGGAAATACTGTTACCGCAGGTGTCCACGCGTGTTTGTTATGATCAATAATCTGTATTGGCGCTCCATTTTTGTTATATTTCGGTTCGTATAAAACCTCTCCGGTTATCGTCATAACGGTTATTGGAAATCTTAATGATGTTTCTAATTTAGCTATATCAGAAATCTTTGCACCATGCTGTTTCACTGTCAGTTCCCATTCGGTTATTTTCCTACGTCGCAGATCAGTTAGTTTATTTCCTCGGGATGCATTTGTGAAGTGTTCCATTACCCGTGTTGCCACGCAATTCAGTGAACTAGAATATTTCATAGGAGCTAGTTTTGCGATATCGGGTTTATCATTTAACGGATATATCCCATAAACCATTGCTGTTACGGGATAAGATCTTTCGTAGTATGGTTTGTCGATTCCAGTTAGAATTCCTGGTTTGGAATCTCTACTCACAATGACAGCTTTTTTATTCTTGAGGATTGGTTCAAATTTATCCCTAATAATCCATTTGCCATCGACTTCGATAATGAATTTTATTCGGAAAAAATCCCTTTTTTCCCCAGCACGTGAAATTATCACTGCTGCTTTTTCATCATTCATGGTAGCGTCAACAACACCATCAATTCGAAATGTTGACCAACAATAAGATGCTCCATCACGCTTGAATTCATTAAAACAGTCTCTGATTTTACTAATCATGGCTTTATCAAGAATTGTATTCTTTGGTGTATTAGAAACTATATCGAGATTGAATTGAGCATCTTTCCAGGGTAATCTCTTGGACGTTTTTTTTGGTTTATCGAGATTAAATTTAGGATTAATCTTCAATAATCTCTTAAACTCTCTTATGTTTCCGTCTATTAAACGTTTTTTTGGTTTATCGAGATTAAATTTAGGATTAATTTTGTTACGTTTTTTTGGTTTATCGAGATTAAATTTAGGATTAATCTTCAATAATCTCTTAAACTCTTTCATGTTTCCGTCTCTTGGACGTTTTTTGGGTTTATCGAGATTAAATTTAGGATTAATCTTCAATAATCTCTTAAACTCTTTCATGTTTCCGTCTCTTGGACGTTTTTTTGGTTTATCGAGATTAAATTTAGGATTAATCTTCAATAATCTCTTAAACTCTTTCATGTTTCCGTCTCTTGGACGTTTTTTGGGTTTGTCGAGATTAAATTTAGGATTAATCTTCAATAATCTCTTAAACTCTTTCATGTTTCCGTCTCTTGGACGTTTTTTGGGTTTATCGAGATTAAATTTAGGATTAATCTTCAATAATCTCTTAAATTCCTTATCAGTATTGAATTCAGCATTTTTCGAAGGCGTTCTCCTTAACTCCCTCATGCTATAATTAAAACAAGCATTTAAATGAAAGATTTATATATAATGAATCACTGTAAGTGGCTTATGATTGGATCAACAACCCCGTGTAACAAATCATGCAGAAATGAATTCTGTGGGTATCATATGCAAAGCTTTCGTCGTGGAAGCCTTGGCCCGTTACCCTGCATACGATGTGGGGTTGGGGTTAGGGGAAAATCTCAGTTGTTTTTGAATTGCGGTGGAAAGCGATACAGGGAGTTGAAGCGTTATTATGATAAAAGAATAAAAAATGGACAATCAATCAGAAATTATGACCCTGAAAAAGTCCCTGACCCTGACAACGTTCCTGACAAAATCATAAGAACTCCTCAAGACTACATCGAAAGATTCTCCAGTGATTTAATCATTAAATCAAACAATGAATTATACAAATAGTATTTAGTATACGAATGAACCAAGAATTCAGACCACACCCTGTGATCACAAATTATGAAACATCTAGTGATGGTGTTGTAAGAAACCGCAGACTGAAGAAACCAGTTGGTTCTGACAATGGTGGGGGATATTTGAAGTTTGGCGCTGGAAGGAAATTATATTACTGCCATCGTTTCGTGTACGAGTGTTTTTATGGATTGATCGAGGATGATTTTGTTATTGATCACAAGGATTCTAATCCAAAGAATAATTCTTTATCAAATCTAGAAGCCGTTACTCAAAGTGAGAATACCAAACGAGGGAAGACTGGCACTTGCAAAACGGTTGGGAAGACACCCGTAAAATCTTTTAATACGATAACTAACGAAGAAAAAATATTTCAATCGATAGCTAGCGCCGGAAGGCATTTCGATATTTGTGGACCCTCAGTACGAAAAGTTGCAGAGGGGATTTATCGATCTACGATTTCAAAAGGGACTGGACAGAAAATTCGATTTAGTTACGTCTAATGCGTCATATTTTTCATTTAGAAATATGTCATTGTTATAGAATATGAATTCTGAAAATATGAATAGCATTATATCCGAGATTTCAAAATTGAAAAGTTGGGATATTGAACTATCAGATGGGTTAAATCCTGATCAAATGATGTCTGATTTTCAGGATATAGAATACGGAGTTAACAACAATAAATATATGCTGCCAAAGCAATACGCGCTCATCAAAAGAATTCAGAATTCTATTCGGGACTCTCTTGCATTCTCCAGTGACGTAAGTGTGTTCGCTCCGTTATATACTATCGTAGAACCAATACGAAAAGAATTAGGTAAGGAATACGAATTGAAAAAGGAGGTTAATTCTAAAATTAGAAACCTACGGGCGTTAATTCAAGAAAATGAACAATTTTGATTGACCATTTATCATTATTTGATTGACCGACCATTTATCATTATTTGATTGTGACCGTCCTTCCTAGAGATTTTCATTTTTTTTTTAGCATTTTTTGATTGACAATGTCAAAATCAGTGAATAAAAAATATTTCACACTGAATAAAAATTGATGGACGGTTCAGATTGATCAAAACTAGAATGTTGAAAGTGTCAGTATTATATATATATAGCAATTGTGACACTTTCAACATCGATGAACGAAGGTGTATCACGATGAAATAACACTTCCACGATGGTGTTAGGTCGGATTGAAAAATTGTTTTGCAATTGAAACATTGTTTCTGATTTCAAATAATGGTCAATGAAGCATTAACGACCCGATTGGCTCGTGAACGACTGGATGCAATCAGGAGATTTATACCAATTCGTGACTCTGTAAGGAATAAACTGCAACAACGACAGAGTCTTCAGACTGATTTTGCTGAGGGATCTGAAGAGTTGTTTAAACCAGTAACCACAGCAACGAAAGGGGTAGAGCGTGCTATACTGGGAGATGATCCTGACGGTAAAAGAAAAGAAGAGGGTCTTATTCCTGGGTTAGAAAAAATAGCAAAAAGAACTAAACAAACAAAAAAATCCTTGCAATCACTTCCTCAGGATATATCAACCGCTTCGAAAGGAAAATTTAAAGGATTTCAGGAAGAACTAGTTAGTGGACTACCTAAATCAATTATATTTACCGAGAGCGCTAAACAACAAATTCTCAACGAGGATATAGACAATTTAGGTGAATTCGCTGCTAACAGCTATGATTCACAAGAGAAGTTTTTCACGGACAATTATTCGGATTATAGAATGTCACATAATGAATGGGCTGATATAGTGTATGAAATAAATACTGGGAGTTTAGATAGAAGGATGAAGGAATACAGAGACTTCAAGAGAAAATTTCAATTCCAAATAAGACAGCCATACGATGAGAAGAAATTTCTGGGGAGTGGTCTAGTTGGAAACGCTAGCGTTTCATGTCCTGGTAGTGTTCTCAGTGATATATCACGATTAGAGGTTCTTGTAGGAGGGTTCCGAGCTGGAAATAACTCTCCAGAAATAATTAATGAAGCAGCTGATATCTGTAGACGATTATTTCAGGGTGGTATCATGGATATCAGCACATATCGAGATTTCATTGGCGAGTTAGTGGAAAGTGGGTATCATAGTGACTGAATTGAAAAGTCAATTGATTAGATAAATAACAATTGAAAAATTGTTTCTGATTTCAAATAATGATCATACACTACAATCATGATAAACCAACCCCCGTCTACGTAGTTAATTCACGGTTTCCAGTTTATAGAGCATACTACGGAGATGGTTTCGGTGATACCATTTTAGGGTTATTTGCGAGAATGGCTCCAAAAGTGATGCCGTTGGCTAAACAATTAGGAATGAAAGCAATTGATGTTATTCGTGATAAGGGTATTGGTGCTGTTGGAGATCTTGCGGGAAAAGCGTTTTCAACTGCGAAGAATAAATTAACATCATTAGTGAAATCACGGATGAAATCCAAAGGATTTTCAAAACCGTTACCGTCTACAGCGGAAATGCCTGCAAGTGTTAGTAGAATTATAAATAACGCAGTAGATGAAAAATTAGCGTCGATGGTTTTAACCCCCGACCAAAGCAATATTGCAAATATGATAGCAGGAAGTGGCTTTAAAAAACTACGTCGATGAAATGGAAAATCGCGATTTAGACTCTGATAAATAGAATAAAATGTTCAAACAGTCACCTGATCCAGCGTTTGATATAGATGCCCCAGTTCGCAAGGATGATTCTGTACGCGATTATCAATATTACGCCTATCATGCCATAGACTCAAATAGTCGAGCAAGAATTGATCTTCAAGTCCATGATACCAGTAAATACTTTTTGCCCTGTGAAGCGTTTGTCGAAATCGAAGGAGAAATTATACGAACAAATGATACAGAGTATCCAGCTGGTACTCAAGTCGGGTTTGTCAATAATGGTATCATGGCGTTATTTGAGAGTGCAAAATATCTCATTGATGGAAAAGAAATTGAGGCGATAGATCGCGATGTTGATGTGGCTACAACAATAATAGGGTTAGCGAGATATTCTGATGATTATACAAGATCAGCAGGACCTTCTATGATGTTTGCAAAGGATGGTAAGAATACCGCTGGAGGAAATTCATTTATTATAAGACGACCAAAGAATAATGCTGGTAATGCTAATATTGATGCCGAGGATATGATTATAAACAACGATCCTAATTTCAATCTCGGAGCTTCAACACGTATGTCAATGTTGGAAGGGCGGCGTAAATTATTTTCATGCGCAATTCCACTGCATCATATATTTGGATTCTGTAGAAACGTCAGAAAAGTTATTTATGGAGCGAAGCATACAGTATCGCTTGTACGAAAGAGTGATGATAATGACGCAATCTGGAGGATTGCAGCAGACAATGCAAATCCCAATACTGATGCCGGTAAAGTCAATTTAACAAAAATATCATTGTGGATGCCAGTGTTGACTCCATCAATCACCGCAGAAGAACGATTACTATCATTTATGGACCAAGGAGGAAAATCATTACTAAGTTGGCTAACCGTGAGTACAGATGTTAAACAATCAAATATCAACGGGTTATTCACGTGGAATCTAGCATCAAAACAAGGCGTTTCTGCGCCACGTCATATATTTATTGCGTTACCGGATAACACACGAGTTGGCGATCAACGTTTCAGTCATATGATATGTGATCAATTAGGTGTGAAAGACGTCTCACTGAGAATAAACGGCCAGCAGGAACCATCTGAAGATATACAACTTAATTACACAGAAAATCATATTGCACGATTTTATCATCGTCTGTTGTCATTTATGGCACGTGATCAAAATGTGGATACTGGTTTGCAAATATCACAATTGGATTTTAAAAGTCTCTATCCCATCTATTACTTCTCACTGGAACATCTCGATTTGATGAGACAATCTGTTGTTGATATACATTTTAGAGCTAATGTGACTCGTGGTGCTATTGCTGATTATAGAGCGGTTGCTGTCATTCTCAGCGACAAATCAATGTTACTTGAAGGTGTTGGAGGAAGAATGAGAGTGGTAGATGCCCCAGTGGAAAACATGTAATTGAAATTGTAAACGATTTAGAATCAATCAATTATGTATAATGTCATATAGTAATATTAGTGTTGCGTTAACTCCTGGTCAAATCAAAAAATTGCAATCGGAATCAGCTAAAAAATGTGGAACCACAATCACGTTGAAACCCAACCAAATGACTGGTGGTGCAAATAAACTATCGCTGACAACTCGTCAGGTGAAACATTTCAATGATGCACTAGTAGCAAAAAAGGGTGTTCAGATTACTTTCTCTGCGGCTGCTATCAAAAATATGATTAAAACAGGCGGTATATTTCCGTTGTTAGCTGCGATTCCAGCATTGATTGCAGCAGCAGCCCCAGCGGTGGCTAAAGCGGCAGCGTTAGGAGCCGTTGGTACTGCAGCAGGAATGGCACTAAAGAAGGCAACTGGGAAAGGATATAAAAAAAGGGAAAGGGTCTAAGACTACCAGGAACCCCGTATTCGTGGTACAGCGGAAAGGGTCTAAGACTACCAGGAACGATTTATTAGTTGAAAACCCAATTGTTGAGGAGTCTATGACTCGGGAACCGAAGATTCCTATGTCCAATTTTGATTTACTCGATGCTGCTAAAAAACTAGCGATTAAAAACTTCAGAGGTGTTTTTATGAAGGATCAATTACCGACACAACCCAACAGTGTTGAAACCGGAATCATTAATTTAGGTAACAGCACCGGACCTGGAACTCACTGGGTTGCATACGCTATTGATCCACGTGGGATTGTTTATTTCGATTCATATGGATTAGCCCCACCAAAAGAGTTTATGCGTTATATAAAAACCCTTCCAATGAAGACTTGGTATTCTACGCTACCAACACAAACGATGATTGACCCACCAATATGTGGCAGCGAAGTATTAAATGTCCTTAACGCTATTTCTAACTCCTTGAGTAACCCAAGCGGAAAACCACCACATGTTGTCGTGAATGAATACACTAGTAATCGCTGGAGAAAATCTACGATTTTTCAACGAAGTCGTCAAAAACGATTTTAGAGAGAGAAAGAGTTTTACAATAACATGATTGATATTTGGGGGAGATCTTTGAAACCCAAACCCGATGGCACTGCGACAGGTGATATAAAAAAAATTAAAGATGAAATCGCTGAGACGTTAAATTTAGTAAATGTTGACCCGAACGAAATAGTTGTATTTCAAGACAAGCAGGGTAAATTGAAAAGCAGTGATGTGTCATTGAATGACATTTTGATACGGCAGCGCGACGCCGCTGAAAACTCTATTGCGCTGTATTCCAACGACGGACGACTTAAACCAGGCGCACTTGTGTCTAGGATCACCGACGCGATTGCCGCCCACGACAACAAGATTGCCGCCCAAGACAGCATGATTGCCACCCACGACAACACGATTGCCACCCACGGCCGTGAGCTGGATGATCATATACGAGGTTATAATAATTTTCGCAAAAATGTCTTACATAAATTCTTTGGAACCCCGCTTGTGGTTGGCATGACCCTAGCTGAAATTAAAGACTTGTTGAATTCATTCTTCGCTAACAAGGAAGCTGGAAGGATGATGACTGCTTCAGAAATCAAGGCAAATTATCTCGAGATTTTTAAAGTAAGCGAAGATTTTGAGAAGGTACAAAAACCCACTAACGACGTAGTTGTTAAGTTTTTTGGAACCCCGCTTGTGGCTGGCATGACTCTCGCTGAAATTAGCGAGTTTATCGGCAAGCATACTCACAATGCCTACATCGCTAATAGTTTCTTTGGTGTCCCAGCTACATCTACAATGACTCTCAAAGATATTAATATGTTTATGGTGAGACAAACAACACTTAATACCATCGTGGATAAATTTTTGGGGAGAACACCTGTGTCTGAAACCACATCGTTGACAGGCCCGACCCTCGCTGAAATTAAAAGCACTATTGACGAACAAAAATCCGCCAGTGAAATGGTTAATAATTTCTTTAGAGGACCTGAAGGTTACGATACCACTACGACATATTTTGACCTCGCTAGTGATTATAAACTCCGAGTAGATATGGAATTTAGCTTCTTTTTGACTTCATTTTTTAAACGCCGCAATAAAACGTTGATGAAATATACTGAAATCGATAAAACCTATTCCGACGTCATTGACGATATTCTTAAACTAAAGGGGAATTTTGAGCGGGTACAAAAACCAGTCAATGACATTGTTGATAAGTTCTTTGGAATTCTCTCGTTGAAATTATCGCGGCTATCAATAAGGTAAAAATTCCACATAGTGTAAGCGCCGTTAATAACATCGTGTACACGGTTGATAGTGGAACTTTTGATTGGATCCGAGGAAACAGAAATTATCTTTATGTTGGCCACAGACATACTGGTGTACCAGGTTGCTACCGACTTACAATAATACATCACCGTAAATTTGATTTGGAATTCAGCAACACAGGTATCAGAGGTGTTAACACATTGATGTATATACTAGAGAAAGTACCACCACCTCCACCCTCTATACCAATCCCGCTTACGATTACTATAAACAATTCCTACGAGTATGTGATTAGGGAGTCACTACCCTGGATAATAGAATTTGTATCCGGTGTCCCCTCATCCGATCCTAAAACCACTTCGTTAATAGGATAATTGAAAGGAAAATCCTTCGGATTACACAATTGAAAACGCTAGCGTTTTTAAAATAACAATGATTTCATCAACTCAATGTCGCTATGATCAGGTCAGAGAATTTCAAAATAGACTCAAAACCCTCGCCGAGGAGTATCAAATAAAAATAAAAAAATACCGACGAAGAATCACCGCAATTGATGTTACTATGTACTCGGTGTCAAGCGTTCTCGCTGGCGCCGGAATAATACTTGCATCGGTTACAATGATTGCCCCGGTCGTAGTTCCAATTTGCATTTCTGCGGTGGCTATAATCGGGGGTATATCAACCGGGATCATAAAAAAGATATCATCATGCAGCCAGAGTAAACTGCAGAATTACTTACTTCAATTTCATATTGTATCAACCGCATACTCGCAATTATCATTGATGATATCATCGTCACTCGATAATACGATTATATCAGATAGTGAATTCTCAGCGATGGTCAGTATTTTTGATTCCGCGATATCGAAATTAGAGCGACAACATGAATATAATAACAATGACAACACCGATGGAATTGGAAAACACGAACCCGAAAACCAAAATGATCTCAATAATCTCAACCATACCAAATTGTGAGTTCTCAGTGATGGTCAGTATTTATGATTCCGCGGTGTCAAAATTCGAGCGACAACAACAGTATAGCAACGATGACAACACCGATGGAATTACTTCAACAAATAGTGGAGAACACGAACCCAGTACAAACAAGCATGATATCAATAACATCAACGGAACCCGAGTTTAGTGTGAATTTCCCTAGCCCAGTCCCCGTGAAGGAGATAGCGCTAGCAAAATTACGAGTATACCACAGTTGGCCTAATATCAGATCAAAATCATTTGGTGGTCAACAACCCAATAATTCTTTAGTGTTTGCGAATAAGAATAAAGATGACGGGACTCCAGACTGGAAAGTTGTTTCGATACCAACAGGGTCATACCAAATCGAACAAATCAATAATGAATTCGCGAGTAGAATAAAATCGATTACTGGAGTAGAGTCAAAAATAGCTATAACAGTTCATGAACCAACACTATCATCCGCAATTGAGATAAGCACAGAAGGATACGTCGTAGATATCTATCAGAGTTCTATTAGAACCGTACTAGGATGGCCTGAATTACCACCGGAAAAATCCACCACCGACTTAACCACGGACGTAGAATCATATCATGAAATCAATCCCAGTTATCGAGATAATTTATCTGATATAAGAAAAGGAAAAATCGCCGATAGATTTATATTCACCAACAAAGACACATTGCAATGGGATTTTATCATTAAAAGAACAACCGACTCATCTGTTACTATTTCATTTACGCTAACTGACGTCCGTGGCTATTTTAATGAGATTAAACAATTATATGACACACAACTAGAACAACTACGGAAAACAAGATCGCAAAAACACGTTGAAATAATAAATCAACTTATATCCGACATGGAATATATCTATGAACTAATTATTCAAACAATAATTAATGACAACAGCGACAATAAACAACGATTCCTAACCGATTACAATACCACAGAAGACAATCTGCGTAATTTCAAGTTTCCGAAATACAACGCTGATGAATTAGCAAGAATTGTTAAAACCGATATCAAAGCGCTACAAAAATCAGATTCAACTGTCCTCCTCAAACATAATAATGATCCAGATGGTGGCGGTAGGCATATTGCCCCTCATAATGTGAATATTTCAACGGTGATTGCGCTCAATTTAGTATGTGATGTAATTGAAGGAAGCTATCAAATTAATCTAGAGCAATCAAATCAAGCTCAGCAGGGATATATTCTTTATTCGTTTGCACCAACAGCTCCTCCAGGATACCTAATTATTGAAAACCCAATTAATCCTGTCTACATGCGATGCCATAATAATTCATTAACCAGAATTAATTTCAAACTCACCGACCAGTCAAATAATCTGATTGATTTACAAGAAGAGGTGTTAGCGATTAGTTTGTTTGTAAAGTCCTAAGGACTTTCATCATAAAGACTCGATCAAATATTCGGTTAAAATCATTTATTATTTTTTGTTAACCCATAGCAGCAGAGAGGGCGATGACAACAAGTTGCGACCAAAATTGATTAAAAAATCGTAAAAGTCTCCGTTTTCATTTTGTTTTAGTTAAAATGAGATTTCGTAGGAAGGCTCGTTAAGATTTCAATCAATTTTTTGTCTGAAAACGTTGTAGGGTTTGCCCCTGAGACCTTTTTTTTGGTTAAAATGAGATCGTAGGAAGGCTCGTTTTAAGGATTCAATCAAAATTTTGTCTGAAAACGTTGTAGGGTTCGCCCTCTCTGCTGCTCAGTGACACCAGTTTCTAAAAATAGCTTTTCGGACAAGGCGAACCAGCTTAATGACTACTAATAATACTTTCCGTATTATTGTTCTTAAGGAAAACGATGTACAGGCGCTTAATTGATTCATCCGAACATAGATGAGCATTCTAATATTCAGTTACAGCGATGGTTAGAATGTCGAGGCCTGATCAAGAACGGGAAAAGAAACATACTGCTTAAAAGGTGAGTAAAAACAAATAATATACATGTCGGAACCTAGTGTATATTTTGTTTTGCTGACTACGATCGTTATAGTTTCTTGTGTCGTGCATTTTGTATCTTTTATTTTTAATACTCTTTTGTATGCAAAGTCTTGTAAATATCAGAAATGTTGATTTTCTCCTGTCTGCGGTATATATATATATATATATATATATATATATATATATATATATATATATATATATATATATATTGTGAAGTGTCGTTTAGTAGGGGTGGGGTTCTTCCTATAGACTTGAAAGAATTATGAGGAAGTTCCCCTGGTCCGCATTCAGAATGTTTACTTCTGGACAATATATTATATATGGCTACGAGCCCCCAGTCAGCAATGCCGATAGTTAAATTAAAAGAAATACAAAGATGAAATTTAAACAACAATTTAATAAATGAAAATTTTAAAGATATTAAGCAATCAATGTCACTCTTGACCCAATGATCCCTAGATCATCATTTGATTTCAGTGTGAGGAATATTTTCCCTTCTTGAGTGTTACTCATCTAAATAAGTCTCCTTCCGTCTTTCTCTCCTTCCGATTCCTCTACTTCCTTTTCCTCTTCCATCTCTACTTCCGTTTCCTCTTCTATCTCTACTTCCGTTTCCTCTTCGACGGTATCTCTTGAGGTCACCCGAAATTCACTCGGTATCTCTCAAATTCACTCGGAATTCTTTCCACGTCATCCGGAATTTCCCCGGAATTCTCTTCAACGTCACCCGAAATTCTCTCAACGTCACCCGAAAGCTTCCTGTTGAAAGGTATAATGCATTAGCATATGGTGATGAATATTACCTCACCTAAGTCACTGAATTGAACCATCAGTTTAAGGCGGGACATTTTTGGTCACGCATGCGCACACATCGAAATTCCCATACGCTTCCGCCGCTTACAAAATGGCGCCACAACACAATCTCACAAAGAATTCAAACATCTACATACTGAGCCCTATCAGTATATACATACAAATATTTCAAATATCAGTGTATTATAATATTACTACTACCGGTATTAGTAATATGACTATCTATATATTTATATCCATGTCCTACACAAGCGTACCGAATCCACAATATTCACATTCAAATTGCAATAACAGAAATCCGTTAACTCAAAGGCAAAATATATCATTACGTAAACAAAGTGCTAGTCTACCATAATATACCTACACAAAGAATTATAATATTAATTCTTATAGCGGCTAGCAAACAATACAATTCTTCACGAATACAAATCGTCCTTTCAAAAGGGTGTAAACGTAATAATTCACGAAATAATATGCACACCTATTACTAACAAAAGAAGAGCAACATTTTACCTAGAGCAACATTTTACCTCACAAAATAAGGGGGTAATATAATATCATGAAGAAGATGCAACGAATTTACATCACAATCAATTGCAAGCAAAGGTACTAACGAACATCACGAAAGATGCAAAATATTAATATCATAATTAACTATTCATACTACAATACAAGTAAAATGAATATACATACGAGAATCCTTCCATTCCGCAGACGTATCAAGCAGAAATCAAACAAAAATCACACTGACCTTTGAAGCTATCTTAAGATTTAAGCTATCTTAAGATATCCTTGATTTCCAAAATCTGAGTCTGCCACCAATTTTCGTCTGGCCGTACGGAGTTCTATCTCTTCTCAATTCTTATTGGAGCGAACTGACTAATTCCTACTAAACATTGGGTTTTATCTAAAACTTTTCGAATAAAGTCCCCCCCACATCGCATTTCGATTGGAGGGCGATCGACTCTGGTCAGTCGTTCGACTGTCAATCATCCGAATGTCTGTCTGTGTGCCTATCAATTGTTACAGTCTTCTTATTTAGCGCTGTCCTGTCCTTTGATGTGGTTACGTCACCCGTCCGCGATGGACACAGTCCCCTCTCCCCTCGAGAGCTAACAAAGACCATCTTACGTAAGGGGATTAGCTAACTTAGAACAATTTGAACATCACAGCTGGGTCAGGCAGACATACAATTTATACATGTACAAGGCCAGTCAGAATCACAAGTTATAATAACTTATACCTACATACAAGGGATTGGGGTAAAATCGTCACATCTATATATATATATATATATATATATATATATATATATATATATATATATATATATATATATATATATATATATATATATATATATATATATATTAATCATCCAAACCAGAAGTGACTTTGACATGTGTTTGATTTATAACTATACATTCTTGTATGGTTATGTACCGTCTGAGACAATAAGGCACCTCATTACACCCACCAATACGTAAGATTCAAGTTTACGAGTGCAATTTATTATTGTTGTTATTATTGTTCCAGCGCTTATATTAACCTTTCGGTATTGATATTATTTTAATCTCAAATGATCCCTGCAATGTTGTCATAATTGAATGGAAATATAAGTAATAAACGTTGCTGTTATCTGGTGGTTTTTTCCTATTGTTATTCCTCAACTCATTATTATTATTATCGGAAATAATCCCGGTAATTTTGTCATAATTTATCTAAATATATGGAATAAAAGTTGCTGTTATCTGGTGGGTTTTTTCCTATTGTTATTCCTCTACTCATTATTATTATTATTGGAAATAATCCCAGTAACTTTGACATAATTGCATGGGTATGTAAGTAATTAAAGTTACTGTTATATGTTACTAATTGTTTTTGCTATTGTTATTCTTCTAATTATTAATTGTATTATGGTTTTTGACAGACTCCAAGACTATCAAGGCAGGGAAAGACAGGGATATCAGTTTCATCACCAATACATATGTCCTGAATACTTTGAGATAAAAATTCCAAGGGAACTGCCCCGAATTAAATTATCTCAATGAAATGTTGTTATATGTGATTGATGTTTTAAACATGTAAAGAAAGAGGAATGTACATGTAAGATAGTTACTTTGTATATTTTGCTTTGTGTATCAATTTAACTCTGCTTAGTGTATGTTTCGTAATGCATATAGATATAAAATGTTTTAATTAAATATGGCTCTTGCATCATTCTACAAAACTTGGCATATAAATTCAAGATATTTAATTTATTCAAGAAATATATGAATGTAGGTTGTTTTGATAATATGCATTAGTGATTCCATTACCTTTTTCTGAGTCTCATGTCTAATATGTTAACAAAGTTTTTAAAAAAAAGAAAATTTATGTTTATTTTCATGTCATATATTTATGCTATGTGCATAACAGATTTTCTTAATTAAAAAAGTGTATAATTTTTGTCTGGCATTATAATTGTCTGAATGTACTGATAGAAACAGTAATACAAAAACAGCTGTTTCTAACGACGATAGCTAGCCTTAAAATGATAAAATCACGTTGGCCTTTCTTTCTCATTGTCAGGCTTAGGAAAACCGTTTCCAAATCAAATGAACCCAAACACCATCTTTCTGGTATCTCGAATCACTTGTACATGAGCGATAGCAACAATGCTTAGTAGTCACGATATTAAAAAATAATTACTTTTCCTACAGAATATATAGCTTGATTATAACTATCAAAATGCTGCCAGCATCAGTATTACTTTGCGTCGCTAGCGGCTTTGTCCGAAAACAATATGGCCGTAGCCGGGGGCAATGACAACATGGTTTATTTTTAGCACAAAGCTGAATTAAGTACAAGCGCCATACCATGTATAATAATGCCCACAAAGGTAATGTTTTCTGTCACGGAATGTTGTAGTTTTTATTTAGGAAAGACATGTACTCGGGTTTTGTTTATCGTGTGCAACGATACCCGAGGGTGATTTTTTTATTTATATATATATGGGCAGTTGTACTTCGGAATCGTGAGTACAATTCGCTCTATGCCGCTCGTGCAAAGTGTTCTTGATACGGAGCACGAATCCGTATAAATACTTTGCTATATGTAAAGGGTCTTTACATTACTACGGGTTTTGGCAACAAGCGGCTGGTTTCAAGCGATTGTGGTTGTCATTTGCGTATATATATGTGGATTTATTTTTTCCTGCTTGTTCTTCAAAAGGTTAATTTTTCCTTTATATCACCTTTGTTTGAATTATTCACAGCACTTTCTTTTCCTTTTTTGTATTTGCATAAATTTGTTAGCAATCCATACTTTATTGAAATGGAACAAACAGGGGAAAACCCTAACCACCCCCCAGGGATCAGATCGAGATTAAATCTGTATTTCAAATGCACTGTTGAAGACCATATTCTGATAGCGCACCACCCAAAAGGGTGCCAATTGCTGGTATCAAGTGCAGATACAACTCCTAAACAAATAGAGATTTTGGCAGCGTTGAAAGCCATGTCGGTTGACATGAGTAAAATTGCTGCATTGCAAAATGCTGGACCAAAGAGGTTCATGTTATATCCAAAAGATCAAGAGGTTCAAGTTCTAAACATTGACTCATTTATGGTTAGAGGGATAGAAATGTTTGTCCATGACGCCCCTCCTATTGAAAGGGAGCTGGGCCCAAAAATGGTCGAGGTACACTTCCATGGCCTCCCATTTTCAATTGATACTATAGAGTTGGAAATGAAGCTCCATCAAAGATTCCAAGTAACTAGCAAAGGGCATAAATACGGGAACTCTTGGGGCTTTGACGGAATAACCTCTGCAGTAAGACTTATTAGAGTCGAAAAAAACCAAGCAGTCAAGATACCCCCGTATTTCTATGTGCTGGGATTTAGAGTACGCTCATGGTACAAAGGATGTGAGCAGGACAGAAAATGCACAAAATGTGGGGAAAGGGGTCACGGTCCTTGGGATTGCAAAAAAGTAGACACACCCACGACTCCATATGCAGATGCTCTGCAAAATAAGACAAAGACTAACACAAATGAGGGATGGGTCCAGGTGGGCAATAGGAAAGAGCCTGTGTCTCAGGTTATCTTGCCCACTTTCATACATACTAACCCCTTTGACACTCTTATAACTGAGGTAGAAGAAGTGGTGGAAGCTTTACCAGAGGGAAAAATGCCTAAACCCCAACAAACCTCAACCCCAACCAAAATTAGCAACAAAAAGACCAACAAGAAGAGGAAGGCGGAGAGCCTCTCTTCCTCTTCTGAGGCTTTAGATCCTTTAGAAGATAGTGTCATAGAGACACAAATTCCAACCATAGAATCATCCAAAACTAACAAAACACCTAAGAGAACTGAGGAATCGAACTCAGACTCAACTCCGGAAAAAGACCTAGACTGTAATATGGACACCCTCACCTCAATGGAAAACAATGGAACTCAACAAACCAATGTTTTTGAAAATACTCTTTATTCTAATATCACCAGTGATTTCGATATACCTGTCAGTGACACTTTATCCGAGAACAATGACCCAGGTTCCCCTCAAACGGGGGAAGATACAACTAATAATTTATAAACAATAGTCACTAAATTCTAATCACTTAAATTGGTGGCCACCTGGGAGGGAAAAAAACAGAAATGGAGGAACAAAGCTTCCGTTTGCTGTCAATAAATGTTAATGGATTAAATCCAGAAAAAGTTAATAAGTTAACACAAATAAGGAAATTTGACTTACTATTCATACAAGAGACACACAATGGACTAACAGACGAACTCAAAGAACAACTTGAAAGAAAGCTGGATTGCATTATAATTCAAAGTGACTATGTAGGGAGGGATAAAGGGGGAGGGATTGCAATTTTGATAAAAAATAAAGTAGGAGTTAAATGGGAAAGAATAGAGGAGGGGGATTTTTTTAAAGGGAGACTTATTCATTTAAAAATAGAAGATTGTCATTTTTTAAACATATATATGCCAGCAGCTCTTAATATGAAACGAGCCTTTGCAACACAACTTATGGAGTACTTGGATAACTATATAGGGGAAAATTTGATAATAGGTGGGGATTTTAACTGGGTGGAAAATGACATAGACAGAAACACAAAAATTACACGTTCTGACTTAGAGATTATGGACATAATGAAACTGATAATGGAATCATTAGATTTGGTCGACATATATAGACGGTTGAATTTACTAAGGGTGGAATACACTTATACACGAGGGAATACATCAAGTAGATTAGATACATTTTGGGGCACACTTTTTGGAACAAATAAATATATAAAATCAGGGATATTAGATTATCAAATTTCGGACCATAAACTAATTTATTTAGAAGTAGGGATAACTAAAAGAACTAAATGGGGTAAGGGATCATGGAAATTAAATATAAAAATATTAAATACTGTGGAATTTATAGAAGAGATAAAAAGGGAAATAGAGGATTTTAAAAATAAAGGGAATAACGACATCATAGAAGAATGGGATAAACTTAAAGTTAAATTTAAAAACATAGCAATTTATCATTCCAAATTAAGGGTTAGGAACTTTAAACTAGAAACAGAAGCTATAGAAAATTTAATAAAAACAACAACAACACAGAACACAAAAGAAACATTAGTATTAAGATTAGAAAAATTAAAGAAAGACTATCATAAAAGGAGGGAAATAAAAGCAGGTATATTTACAAACTTATATGAAACTGCAGGGGGTTTATATAAAAGGGAAGAATTAAGAAGAGGGGGGAAAGAACACTAGAAAGATTAAATACGGGAAGGGAAATACTTGAAGACAAAACTCAAATACTGGATTACATACGGAATTACTATAAAGACCTATATACTTCACAGAGAATAGCAGACGAAGATATAGAAACATACTTACGTGAGACAAATTGTGAGAAAATTACCTCAGAACATAGGAACAAATGTGAGGAATTTATATCACAAGACGAAATAATAGAGACAATAGGGAAATTAGGGAAAAATAAATCACCAGGGAGAGATGGACTTTCTGCGGAATTCTATCAAAAATTCCATGGGGAGTTGTCACCAATTTTAGAGTGGTTATATAATAATATCGCACTTAGAAATAGTAAAATGTCTAACACAATGAGGGAGGGTATGATAACACTAATATATAAGGGAAAGGGAAATAGGGATGAAATAAAAAACTGGAGACCCATCTCACTCCTTAATGTAGATTATAAAATTGTTAGTAAAATCTTAACGGAAAGGGTCAAAAAGTGTCTTGACCCAATTATAAATATAAATCAAACAAGTGGGCCAAAAGGAAGAGATATACAAAATAACATTTTAAACATTAAAACTATAATTGATCACATTAATATAAATGGTACTACTAGTGCTATGGTACTAATTGATCAAGAGAAAGCCTTTGATCGACTTGAGCAGAACTATATATATAAGACACTAGAAAAATTTGGATTTGGAGAAAATTTCCAAAATTGGACCAAAATTCTGTATAATGATATAAACTCGATTGTACAGGTAAATGGAGCAAAAACGGAAAAATTTGAAATTCAAAGATCAGTGAGGCAAGGTTGCCCACTATCTATGCTATTATACGTAATAGCAATAGAAATTCTTAGCACCAAAGTTAGGAATAACTCAAAAATAGTAGGGATAAAAGTTCCAAACATCAAAGAAGAAGTTAAGATGTTACAACATGCTGATGATTGCACAAACTTTATCCAAGATGGAAAATCCTATATTGAACTAATAAAGGAATTTGAAAAATTTGGGAAAGTTTCAGGATCTAAGATAAATCCTGATAAAACTGAAATTTTATTAATAGGGAACTGGAGAGGTAAGAAACATGATCTGCCTGCTCTTCTTATTAAAGACAATATAAAAACATTAGGTATAAATTTTGGAAAAGACGAACTGAAAAACAATCTAAGAGAAATAAAAGAAAGTTTTAAGAAAAATTTGACAATCTGGGCACCATTGCCAATATGCTTAATGGAACGAGCACAGGTTGCAAAGAATTACATGTATGTGCACTTAAATTACAAATTAAAAACAGTAGACATAAAAAATGCAACACTAAAAAAAATAGATAACGATATTATTAAATACTTATGGGCTTTTAAAATACATTACACAAACAAAGATACTCTATACAGGGAGGGGAAGAGGGGAGGTCTAGGTCTCCCCCACCCCACCCTAATTAAATACACCAACATTTTAAATAGATTTAAGGAGATTCAAGTGGAGCCAAAAATAGCTTGGCAAGGGCTCTACATATATTATTTTGGTTTCTCTATGAAGCAGAGAAATGACATATATAGGAATAATAAATTAACAAAAATCTTAGATGTGCCAAGAAAATTAAGATCAATAAAAGATTTATTGTTTAAATATAGGGATGTTAAAGAATTTTGGGATATTGATACAAAATGCACATACAGATGGCTAGCACAAAACACAATAAATAAGGACAAAAATAAGGTAGAACAAAAAAACATGAATATTAACTGGGATAGGGCATGGGGAAACTGGGTCAAAATTCGATCCATTAAAATGAAAAGTACCTTGTTCAAATACATGCATGATGCATGGTTGACAGGGGAAATAGCAGTGCGACGGCATATGATCGCAGTGTCGCCAAAATGTCCACTATGCAAAAACTTTTCTTTTTCCAAAAAACATGTTATGACCGAATGTCTAACAAATATAACTGATAGAAACAAAATTGTGAATAACATTATACAAAATCAATTATATAGCAATATACAAATATTATATTTAGATGGCAAATTTCAAAAGATACTGTTAGACGAAATAACCTCATTTATAATTAGGAATATGATAGCATGCGGACCAATAAAAAATTATGGGGAAAATTTTAGATAAGGAGGGTTCAGGGAACTCAGGAGGAGGAAAGTACGAGCAATGAGAGCACGGGGCTATATCACATGGCGCTACGCGAAGTGGACAGGCCCGTGACAGAGTTTGGAATAAAGCTCACCTAGAGACATATCCACTATCAAAACAACTCACGGATTAGATAGACTGTATAGTTTAGAATTGTTTCTTTTCCCAACAAAGCATGCTATCATATGAAATCACTGGTGATTTAATTGTTTACTCTGTGGAGATTGTGAAAATCTACACAGAAAGCCCGTTTAAAGGGAAATATAAAATAATCTTTTGGAATGGAATAAGGAATTAATAATAAATAAATAAAGATCACAAAAACAGATCGAAACTGGTGAAGTACAAACAATAATAAAAAAATTGTACGAATCCCATTTCGATCCAAGTGATCTAGTATATAAATAAGGAACTTACCAAACATGGAACATAATAGAACTAACATTAAAACAATAGATTGGTTTCAACCATTTTAAATTAAAACTAAGACACCATGTTTAGTACCAAATTCAAAATTTTTAAAGTAATTAAATACAACTTAAATATATATATATTGAAATAAATACCGTTTAGTGGTATTTATATGGTTAGAAAAACTGGGAAATTTTTGACAAGAATGGCTATCCTTACAAAAACATACAGTATTCATATGAATACATATAGCAACATACACATAGCACAACACAAATAGCATACACAGGATACAGGAAAACCCCTAGCCAGGGTTAACTTTAAAAGATAAAGACAGACACCCATGATGGACCTTTAGGTTCGGGTGGAAATGTCATAGGAAAACACTAAGGACCAAAATATCCTCCTATTATCATATAATCCCGATGGGAAAAAATTAAGGATAGGTTTAAATTAAATGGAATTTATTAAAAAACACAAAACTACATATCGGGGGGAACACACTCACACATGAAACTTTTTTATTAGTTTTTTCAATAGGGGGAGGGGGCATCTGTCTGGTGCCCCCCCCAAAAAAAAAAAGGTTTCAAGCGAAGTGTGTTTTCAGCTTACTTGAGTTCTTTGTGGATATTTGGATTATAATTTATCTGTCTACAAAAGGAATACGTTTTTCTTATACTCACCTTGTTTTTTCAATTTGTTTTTCACTGCACTTTATAGTTTTTTCTTTTTATTTTCTATATTTTGGGTTCATTTGTTTCACAGTGTCAAATGGTACATCAGGAACAAGTTTCACATGATGGTAGGGGATCAAGGTCCAGGTTGAATTTGTATTACAAATGCACGGTGGATAATAATATGCTTGTAGCACACCATCCCCAAGGGTGTCAGATCCTAGTGTCTGGATCGGATGAGACGCCCAAACAACTCGAGATTTTGGCGACATTCAAAGCGATGGGGATAGATATGAAAAAAATTGTATGTTTGCAAAACGCTGGCCCTAAGCGTTTTATGTTGTATCCCCGGGATAAGGAAACCCCTGTTTTGGACGTAGATGAGTTTAGGGTAAATAACATCACAATGCATGTTCATGCTGCTCCACCAATAGAAAGGGAATTAGGTCCAAGAATGGTGGATGTACATTTCCATGGGCTCCCTTTCTATATTGACACCCAGGAAATTGAGGAAAAACTTAAGGATAGGTTTGGGGTTCAGGCTAAGGGAACTAAATATGCAGATTACTGGGGTTATGCAGGTGTCACTTCAGCAGTAAGGATTGTAAAAGTAGAAGAGGGTCAGGAAAAGAAAATTCCCCCATACTTTTATGTATTGGGATTTAAATTGAGAGCATGGTATCGGAACTGCGAAAGAGACAGGAAATGCTTTAAATGTGGACAAGTTGGGCATGGTCCATGGGAGTGTGGCATGGGAATGGCCGCACAGGGGACATCGATAGCAAATGTACCTTTGCTTGATGTTCCTAATGAAACTAACCCTAACACATGGGCAAAAGTAGCGAAGGCAGCTAAACCTGTTCAACTACAATTTCCTGCGTTTACGCATTCTAACCCGTTTGCAATATTACCACAAGTAGAGGGTGAAGGGTCCTCTCCTAAGGGAAAAGGACCCAGACCAAGGCGAGTTATATCCACAGCCACATCTACTCCAATCAAAATCAGTGCAAAAAAATGTCAACCCAAGCAGAAAAAGAGGAAGGTGGAAATCGTTTCATCCTCGGATGAAGATATTCCTCAACACAATGAGAAATATGAGAAGGAGACTCCTTCTCCTTCTCTTGTGGGTATGACAGTAGAACCAAATAAGGCAAAAGATGGAAATGAGATTGACAATTCACATTTAGAAGTTTCTGAAGAATCTGTGTTGGATGAAAATGTGTCATCCAATGCAAATATGGACACCTTAAATACAACCATTAACACTGATTCTGACTCTGGAAAAGACAATTTGAATGATACATTGTACACATCTTTTCTCACCAGTGATTTCTCAATATTAGTTAGTGAATTGGAAAATACAGTGGAGAATATAGATCCAGGCTCCCCTCAAAGTGGGGAAGATATCACTACTACTCATTAACATTAGCTCAATAAATTATATCCATTTAAAAATTAGCGGCCACCTGGAGAAAAACTTAAAATGGAGGAACAAAACTTCCTTTTAAAGTCTATAAATATTAATGGTCTAAACCAAGACAAAGTTAATAAGTTACTAAAAATAGGAGACTTTGACTTACTTTTTCTTCAAGAGACACATTACGGACTAACTGATGAACTTAAAGAACAACTTGAACGGAAACTGGACTGTATTGTTTTAAAAAATGATCCTGATGGGAGAGATATAAGGGGAGGGGTAGCCGTTATGGTTAAAAATAGAGTAGGGATTAAATGGGAAAGGATAGAGGAGGGTATTTTTTTTAAGGGGAGATTAATCCATTTAAAAATAGAGAAGTGTCATTTTATTAATATATATATGCCAGTGTGTAATATGAGAAATGCTTTTGCAACGCGTTTAAAGGAGTACTTAGACAACTTTATTGGGGAAAATTTGATAATTGGTGGGGACTTTAACTGGATTGAGGACGAAATTGACAGAAAGACGAGGAAATTAGTGAGAAGTGACTTACAGATTAGGGACACAATGAAACTTATTATGGATTCATTGGATTTGGTTGACATATATCGACGTTTAAATTTACTAAGGGTGGAATATACTTTTATAGGAAGGGATACATCAAGTAGATTAGATAAATTTTGGGGTACATGTTTTGGCACAAATAAGTATATTAATTCAGGGATTTTAGATTACCAAGTTTCGGACCACAAATTAATTTTCTTAGAAGTAGGGATTTTTAAAAGGACTAAATGGGGTAGGGGGTCATGGAAATTAAATAATCAACTATTAAATACAAAGGAATTTACAGATGAAATTACTAAGGAAATAGCAGATTTTAAAAATAAGGGGAATATAAATATTTTTGAAGAAGGGGATAATTTAAAAGTAAAATTTAAGGAAATAGCTATTAAACATTCAAAATTCAGGATTCGGAAGTTTAAATTAGAAGTAGCCGCCTTGGAAAATCTGATCAACACAACAACAATACAGGGCATTAAAAACACATTATTACAAAGATTAAAGAGATTAAAGAAAGTTTTTAATAAAGGGAGGGGAATAAATGCTGGGCTATTTACCGAATTATATGAAAATGCAGAGGGTCTTCATAAAAGGGAGGAATTAAGAAGGGGGGGAGGGAAAATTTTAGAGACTTTAAATACGGGAATGGAAATACTAGAAGACAAAACTCAAATATTAGAATATATACGGAATTACTACAAGGACCTATATACTTCACAGAGAATAGCAGACGAAGATATAGAAACATACTTACGAGAGACAAATTGTGAAAAAATTACCTCAGAACATAGAGACAAATGTGAGGAATTTATATCACAAGACGAAATAGTTGAGACAATAGGAAATTTAGGTAAAAATAAATCACCAGGAAGAGATGGACTTTCTGCAGAATTCTATAAAAAATTCTGTAAGGAATTGTCGCCGATTTTAGAATGGTTATATAACAACATAGCACTTAGGAATAGCAAAATGTCAAACACAATGAGGGAGGGTATGATAACAATAATATATAAGGGGAAAGGAAATAGGGAAGAACTTAAAAATTGGAGACCCATCTCACTCCTTAATGTAGATTATAAAATTATTAGTAAAATTTTAACGGAAAGGGTCAAAAAGTGTCTTGACCCAATTATTAATATAAATCAAACTAGTGGCCCAAAAGGGAGAAACATACAGAATAACCTTTTAAATATTAGGACTATTATTGATTATATCAATACAATTGGTACTACTAGTGCTATGGTACTAATTGATCAAGAGAAAGCCTTTGATCGACTTGAACATAACTATATAATTAAGACACTAGAAAAATTTGGTTTTGGAGAAAATTTCCAAAATTGGACCAAAATCCTGTATAATGATATTAACTCGATTGTACAGGTTAATGGAGCAAAAACGGCAAAATTTGAAATTCAAAGATCAGTGAGGCAAGGCTGCCCACTATCGATGTTATTATATGTAATAGCAATAGAAATCCTAAGTACCAAAGTTAGGAATAACCCAAACATTGTAGGAATCAAAGTTCCAAACATTAGAAACGAAGTTAAGATGTTACAACATGCTGATGATTGCACGAACTTTATACAAGATAAAAAATCCTATGATGAACTTATAAAGGAATTTGAAAGATTTGGGAAAGTCTCAGGCTCTAAGATAAATCCTGAAAAGACTGAAATTTTACTAATAGGAAACTGGAGGGGTAAGATACATGATCTACCTGCTCCTCTTATTAAAGATAATATAAAAACTTTAGGAATATATTTTGGAAAGGACGAACTGATAGTGAATTTGAAAGATATTAAAGAAAAAATTAAAAAAAATGTGGCAACCTGGGCACCTTTGCCAATATGCTTATTGGAACGAGCGCAAGTAGCAAAAAACTATATGTATGTGCACTTTAATTATAAATTGAAAACAGTAGACTTTAAAGATACTACACTAAAAATTATAGATAATGATATTATTAAATACTTATGGGGTAATAAAGTCCATTACACAAACAAAAATACGTTATATAAGGGAGGGATGAGAGGGGGTTTAGGTCTCCCTCATCCAATCCTTATTAAATACACCAACATTTTGAACCGTTTTAAGGAAATTAAAGAAGAGCCTAAAATAGCTTGGCAAGGGCTTTATATATATTATTTTGGTTTCTCTATGAAACAGAGAAATGACATTTATAGGAACAATAGATTAACTAAAACTATAGAAGTGCCAAGGAAATTAAGGTATATAAAAGATTTATTATTCAAATATAGGGATGCTAAAGAATTTTGGGACATTGATACAAAAAGCACATACAAATGGTTAACACAAGAAACAATAAATAAGGAAAAAAATAGGATTGAACATAAATACATAAATATTCAGTGGGTTAGGGCATGGGGGAACTGGAACAATATTAAACCTATTAGGAAAAAAAGTACCCTGTTCAAATACATGCATGATGCATGGTTGACAGGAGAAATAGCAGTGAGACGGCAAATGATCGAAGTATCGCCCAAATGTCCACTGTGTAAAGGGTTTTTATTTACAAAAAAACATGTTATACTTGAATGTTCTAAGACGGCAGCTGATAGAAATCAAATTATAACAAATATTAGGTTTTCTCAGACATATGAAGAGAAACAATTATTATATTTAGATGGTATCTTAACCAATGATATTTTAATAAATATTATAGATTTTATTATAAATACTATGATAGCATGTGGACCGATAGTACCTAGAAGGGATGTTAGATAGGGAGGGAACAGGGAACTCCGGTGAGAAAAGTACGAGCAATGAGAGCA
>JARLTB010000102.1:385000-395000 GCA_030141615.1 Unio pictorum | reverse complement strand
TAGTGATAGTCCAATGCTAATTTGGTGGAATTTGTAATGTGGAAAACATATTTTTTGAATGTGATAAATATGTATAAAACAAGGTTCTTGAGGATTTTATTTAACGAAGTGTAAGATCGAATGTGATAAATATGTATAGAACAAGGTTCTTGAGGATTTTAAGACAATTTAACGAAGTATAAGATTTTATGAGTATTTAAAGAAGTGTAAGATTTTAAGAGTATTTAAAGAAGTGTAAGATTTTAAGAGTATTTAAAGAAGTGTAAGATTTTAAGAGTATTTAACGAAGTGTAAGATTTTAAGAGTATTTAACGAAGTGTAAGATTTTAAGAGTATTTAACGAAGTGTAAGATTTTAAGAGTATTTAACGAAGTGTAAGATTTTAAGAGTATTTAACGAAGTGTAAGATTTTAAGAGTATTTAACGAAGTGTAAGATTTTAAGAGTATTTAACGAAGTGTAAGATTTTAAGAGTATTTAACGAAGTGTAAGATTTTAAGAGTATTTAACGAAGTGTAAGATTTTAAGAGTATTTAACGAAGTGTAAGATTTTAAGAGTATTTAACGAAGTGTAAGATTTTAAGAGTATTTAACGAAGTGTAAGATTTTAGGAGTATTTAACGAAGTGTAAGATTTTAGGAGTATTTAACGAAGTGTAAGATTTTAGGAGTATTTAACGAAGTGTAAGATTTTAGGAGTATTTAACGAAGTGTAAGATTTTAGGAGTATTTAACGAAGTGTAAGATTTTAGGAGTATTTAACGAAGTGTAAGATTTTAGGAGTATTTAACGAAGTGTAAGATTTTAGGAGTATTTAACGAAGTGTAAGATTTTAGGAGTATTTAACGAAGTGTAAGATTTTAGGAGTATTTAACGAAGTGTAAGATTTTAGGAGTATTTAACGAAGTGTAAGATTTTAGGAGTATTTAACGAAGTGTAAGATTTTAGGAGTATTTAACGAAGTGTAAGATTTTAGGAGTATTTAACGAAGTGTAAGATTTTAGGAGTATTTAACGAAGTGTAAGATTTTAGGAGTATTTAACGAAGTGTAAGATTTTAGGAGTATTTAACGAAGTGTAAGATTTTAGGAGTATTTAACGAAGTGTAAGATTTTAGGAGTATTTAACGAAGTGTAAGATTTTAGGAGTATTTAACGAAGTGTAAGATTTTAGGAGTATTTAACGAAGTGTAAGATTTTAGGAGTATTTAACGAAGTGTAAGATTTTAGGAGTATTTAACGAAGTGTAAGATTTTAGGAGTATTTAACGAAGTGTAAGATTTTAGGAGTATTTAACGAAGTGTAAGATTTTAGGAGTATTTAACGAAGTGTAAGATTTTAGGAGTATTTAACGAAGTGTAAGATTTTAGGAGTATTTAACGAAGTGTAAGATTTTAGGAGTATTTAACGAAGTGTAAGATTTTAGGAGTATTTAACGAAGTGTAAGATTTTAGGAGTATTTAACGAAGTGTAAGATTTTAAGAGTATTTAACGAAGTGTAAGATTTTAAGAGTATTTAACGAAGTGTAAGATTTTAAGAGTATTTAACGAAGTGTAAGATTTTAAGAGTATTTAACGAAGTGTAAGATTTTAAGAGTATTTAACGAAGTGTAAGATTTTAAGAGTATTTAACGAAGTGTAAGATTTTAAGAGTATTTAACGAAGTGTAAGATTTTAAGAGTATTTAACGAAGTGTAAGATTTTAAGAGTATTTAACGAAGTGTAAGATTTTAAGAGTATTTAACGAAGTGTAAGATTTTAAGAGTATTTAACGAAGTGTAAGATTTTAAGAGTATTTAACGAAGTGTAAGATTTTAGGAGTATTTAACGAAGTGTAAGATTTTAGGAGTATTTAACGAAGTGTAAGATTTTAGGAGTATTTAACGAAGTGTAAGATTTTAGGAGTATTTAACGAAGTGTAAGATTTTAGGAGTATTTAACGAAGTGTAAGATTTTAGGAGTATTTAACGAAGTGTAAGATTTTAGGAGTATTTAACGAAGTGTAAGATTTTAGGAGTATTTAACGAAGTGTAAGATTTTAGGAGTATTTAACGAAGTGTAAGATTTTAGGAGTATTTAACGAAGTGTAAGATTTTAGGAGTATTTAACGAAGTGTAAGATTTTAGGAGTATTTAACGAAGTGTAAGATTTTAGGAGTATTTAACGAAGTGTAAGATTTTAGGAGTATTTAACGAAGTGTAAGATTTTAGGAGTATTTAACGAAGTGTAAGATTTTAGGAGTATTTAACGAAGTGTAAGATTTTAGGAGTATTTAACGAAGTGTAAGATTTTAGGAGTATTTAACGAAGTGTAAGATTTTAGGAGTATTTAACGAAGTGTAAGATTTTAGGAGTATTTAACGAAGTGTAAGATTTTAGGAGTATTTAACGAAGTGTAAGATTTTAGGAGTATTTAACGAAGTGTAAGATTTTAGGAGTATTTAACGAAGTGTAAGATTTTAGGAGTATTTAACGAAGTGTAAGATTTTAGGAGTATTTAACGAAGTGTAAGATTTTAGGAGTATTTAACGAAGTGTAAGATTTTAGGAGTATTTAACGAAGTGTAAGATTTTAGGAGTATTTAACGAAGTGTAAGATTTTAGGAGTATTTAACGAAGTGTAAGATTTTAGGAGTATTTAACGAAGTGTAAGATTTTAGGAGTATTTAACGAAGTGTAAGATTTTAGGAGTATTTAACGAAGTGTAAGATTTTAGGAGTATTTAACGAAGTGTAAGATTTTAGGAGTATTTAACGAAGTGTAAGATTTTAGGAGTATTTAACGAAGTGTAAGATTTTAGGAGTATTTAACGAAGTGTAAGATTTTAGGAGTATTTAACGAAGTGTAAGATTTTAGGAGTATTTAACGAAGTGTAAGATTTTAGGAGTATTTAACGAAGTGTAAGATTTTAGGAGTATTTAACGAAGTGTAAGATTTTAGGAGTATTTAACGAAGTGTAAGATTTTAGGAGTATTTAACGAAGTGTAAGATTTTAGGAGTATTTAACGAAGTGTAAGATTTTAGGAGTATTTAACGAAGTGTAAGATTTTAGGAGTATTTAACGAAGTGTAAGATTTTAGGAGTATTTAACGAAGTGTAAGATTTTAGGAGTATTTAACGAAGTGTAAGATTTTAGGAGTATTTAACGAAGTGTAAGATTTTAAGAGTATTTAACGAAGTGTAAGATTTTAAGAGTATTTAACGAAGTGTAAGATTTTAAGAGTATTTAACGAAGTGTAAGATTTTAAGAGTATTTAACGAAGTGTAAGATTTTAAGAGTATTTAACGAAGTGTAAGATTTTAAGAGTATTTAACGAAGTGTAAGATTTTAAGAGTATTTAACGAAGTGTAAGATTTTAAGAGTATTTAACGAAGTGTAAGATTTTAAGAGTATTTAACGAAGTGTAAGATTTTAAGAGTATTTAACGAAGTGTAAGATTTTAAGAGTATTTAACGAAGTGTAAGATTTTAAGAGTATTTAACGAAGTGTAAGATTTTAAGAGTATTTAACGAAGTGTAAGATTTTAAGAGTATTTAACGAAGTGTAAGATTTTAAGAGTATTTAACGAAGTGTAAGATTTTAAGAGTATTTAACGAAGTGTAAGATTTTAAGAGTATTTAACGAAGTGTAAGATTTTAAGAGTATTTAACGAAGTGTAAGATTTTAAGAGTATTTAACGAAGTGTAAGATTTTAAGAGTATTTAACGAAGTGTAAGATTTTAAGAGTATTTAACGAAGTGTAAGATTTTAAGAGTATTTAACGAAGTGTAAGATTTTAAGAGTATTTAACGAAGTGTAAGATTTTAAGAGTATTTAACGAAGTGTAAGATTTTAAGAGTATTTAACGAAGTGTAAGATTTTAAGAGTATTTAACGAAGTGTAAGATTTTAAGAGTATTTAACGAAGTGTAAGATTTTAAGAGTATTTAACGAAGTGTAAGATTTTAAGAGTATTTAACGAAGTGTAAGATTTTAAGAGTATTTAACGAAGTGTAAGATTTTAAGAGTATTTAACGAAGTGTAAGATTTTAAGAGTATTTAACGAAGTGTAAGATTTTAAGAGTATTTAACGAAGTGTAAGATTTTAAGAGTATTTAACGAAGTGTAAGATTTTAAGAGTATTTAACGAAGTGTAAGATTTTAAGAGTATTTAACGAAGTGTAAGATTTTAAGAGTATTTAACGAAGTGTAAGATTTTAAGAGTATTTAACGAAGTGTAAGATTTTAAGAGTATTTAACGAAGTGTAAGATTTTAAGAGTATTTAACGAAGTGTAAGATTTTAAGAGTATTTAACGAAGTGTAAGATTTTAAGAGTATTTAACGAAGTGTAAGATTTTAAGAGTATTTAACGAAGTGTAAGATTTTAAGAGTATTTAACGAAGTGTAAGATTTTAAGAGTATTTAACGAAGTGTAAGATTTTAAGAGTATTTAACGAAGTGTAAGATTTTAAGAGTATTTAACGAAGTGTAAGATTTTAAGAGTATTTAACGAAGTGTAAGATTTTAAGAGTATTTAACGAAGTGTAAGATTTTAAGAGTATTTAACGAAGTGTAAGATTTTAAGAGTATTTAACGAAGTGTAAGATTTTAAGAGTATTTAACGAAGTGTAAGATTTTAAGAGTTTTTAACGAAGTGTAAGATTTTAAGAGTATTTAACGAAGTGTAAGATTTTAAGAGTATTTAACGAAGTGTAAGATTTTAAGAGTATTTAACGAAGTGTAAGATTTTAAGAGTATTTAACGAAGTGTAAGATTTTAAGAGTATTTAACGAAGTGTAAGATTTTAAGAGTATTTAACGAAGTGTAAGATTTTAAGAGTATTTAACGAAGTGTAAGATTTTAAGAGTATTTAACGAAGTGTAAGATTTTAAGAGTATTTAACGAAGTGTAAGATTTTAAGAGTATTTAACGAAGTGTAAGATTTTAAGAGTATTTAACGAAGTGTAAGATTTTAAGAGTATTTAACGAAGTGTAAGATTTTAAGAGTATTTAACGAAGTGTAAGATTTTAAGAGTATTTAACGAAGTGTAAGATTTTAAGAGTATTTAACGAAGTGTAAGATTTTAAGAGTATTTAACGAAGTGTAAGATTTTAAGAGTATTTAACGAAGTGTAAGATTTTAAGAGTATTTAACGAAGTGTAAGATTTTAAGAGTATTTAACGAAGTGTAAGATTTTTAGAGTATTTAACGAAGTGTAAGATTTTTAGAGTATTTAACGAAGTGTAAGATGTTAAGAGTATTAACGAAGTGTAAAATCGAATGTGATATGACACAGCTGCAATCAACGAACCCACGTGACATGAAAAGTTGCATGCCTATTTCGGAGTAAGTCACGATCTCTACATTTCGGATCATATCGCCACTTTCAAATTCACTTTTTTCGGCAATATGGTTTCACTGACGGTAACAGTATGTTTAATTTGCGAGATGAGAAAAACCACTCTACCAGCCTAAAATATTAAAGCTGTCTAGCCCAACATATAGGCTGTCAGTAATAGAAAATGCCATGTTATGATTGAAATAAATTCATTACTGGGAGGTCAATGTAACTGGTTCGAAATTTTAACAGGATTTTATTTTTTCTTTACTATTTCTTTATTCATCAATGCTATTTTCTAATTTCTTTAATTTCTAACTTCTATGAAATTGCGATTAACCGGTACAATCGGGAAACTTTTTGAGTTCGTACGGATAATTGGCTCTCCATGTAATGAAAATAAATTATAATATATTAACTATTACAAGAAAGCTATTTATTCGGTTGCATTTAGATAGAGGTCATGTTTTATGTCTGAATAACCAGACTACGAAGACATCGTTGAACTATATTTACTCAGCTTTTATCTGATTGTATCATACAACAACATGCAAGGAAATGTTTATTTTCACCAATATCATTAAGACCAATGGCATGTTGAATATCATTAAGACCAATGGCATGTTGAATATCATTAAGACCAATGACATATTGAATATCATTAAGACCTATGGAATGTTGTTATAGAATTAAGACCAATGGCATGTTGAATATCATTAAGACCAATGGCAAATTGAATATCATTAAGATCAATGGCATATTGAATATCATTAAGACCAATGGCATGTTGAATATCATTAAGACCAATGGCATGTTGAATATCATTAAGACCAATGACATATTGAATATCATTAAGACCAATGACATGTTGAATATCATTAAGACCAATGACATGTTGAATATCATTAAGACCAATGACATATTGAATATTATAAAACCAATGACATATTGAATATCATTAAGACCAATGGCATGTTGAAAATCATTAGGACCAATGACATATTGAATATCATTAAGACCAATGGCATATTGAATATCATTTAGACCAATGATATATTGAATATCATTAGGACCAATGACATATTTAATATCATTAAGACCAATGACATATTGAATATCATTAAGACCAATGACATATTGAATATCATTAAGACCAATGACATATTGAATATCATTAAGGCCAATGACATATTGAATATCATTAAGACCAATGACATTGAATATTATTAAGACCAATGATATTGAATATCATTAAGACCAATGACACATTGAATATCATTAAGACCAATGACACATTGAATATCATTAAGACCAATGACATATTGAATATCATTAAGACCAATGACATATTGAATATCATTAAGACCAATGGCATGTTGTAAGAAAATTAAGACCAATGACATGTTGAATATCATTAAGATCAATGACATGTTGAATATCATTAAGACCAATGACATATTGAATATTATAAAACCAATGTCATATTGAATATCATTAAGACCAATGGCGTGTTGTAAGAGTGACATGTTTGAACTGCCCAAGCGTTTATATTGTGTTGTTCTGAATTGTGTTCTTTTTTATGCCCGCTGTTAAATTGCATACCAAAGCAAGACGCAGATGTCAGCAGTGTCAACACACAAATCTGACTGGGACATTCAGTACGACCATCTCGAGTGCGATGACATTTAACAAAACTGTTTCCTTTCGTCCAAATTGAAGAGGAATATTACAATGTAGAGATGTGTTGTGCAGCCTTGTTATTAATTTAGAAGACACTAATTGAAATCTAGTTCAGAGAATCGACAGATTTATTACAAAAGGTCTCAAAAATCAACATCACAGTGCTTTTTAAGGATTGTATGTCAATATTTAGTTAGCCGAAACATTTGTGTTTGCCACGTTAATATAGAATGGGTAAAAAGATTGGAAAGAATTTATATAACGTACCTTTTAATAAGAAACTTACATATCCAGCATAGAGGATGTGAAATGCCAAATGTTCGGTCGATCTATTAATAAATCATTAGTTGTGGCCAGATAGCCATTAGTTAGATTAATGAGACACATCGTGCGAGAGGGGTGCCTGTAAAATCTAGGCGACCGCTGTACTAATTGAAACGTTGTTTACACAGAGCCAGGGTGGACCGCGGGCGACCTTGTAAAGTTTCATTTTATCACGAAAATGTCAGAATTGAGAAAATACAGAGATTCTGTTACTTAAGACCAAAACATGTCATATTGACCATGACGTAAGCGACGTTTAGCAGGAGAAAATACATTTGATTCTGAATGGTCACGGTTAAAAAAGAGGTGTGTTTTACACGAGCAATCTTTAGAACATAATATCTTACTAGCCAAATTAGAATTTAGTTTTTAAATTAAGAAGTGTTAGAATTATTTTATTAAGGCTCCGGATAGTATTTTAGAAAAGTACATCCGTTAAAAAACAGTCCAGGGAAAAACCGCCCAAAACAACGGTTGAGTGACATACCAGACACACAAAGGTATTGTCGAAATTCTATGTTATTGCATATAATGTTTGCTTCGTTCACATGTCTGCCTGATTTCGGTTGATACATTTGTATAATTGATTTAATCTGATACATTTGTATAATAATGTGTTTTGTATTAGGAATCGAACGTACTTGCATGATTCCTTTTGATACATTTTTTTAGTAATGTGCTTTTGAATTACGAATTGGAATTCTTACCTTAATTCTTAGTTAAGAATGACGTAGTGTTAATTTATGTCGTAAAAACACTATGCTGAGTATGAATAGGAAGTGTTACGTTAATTCTTGAATTTATCATATTGTTTGAATAATGATTGTGCTCTAAGAATTTAATGTATTACATTAGTTAATGATTTACAAGAATACACGTGAATTCACCGAATTTTGATTTCATAGATGATTTAGCGACAGTGTATACGATTCAACGTCCCGCTTTGTAATACGTTAATGTATTAGGTCAAGGCAAAAACGAATTAACAATTGCTTTAACTACATTCATTTGAGGACATGTGTAGTTAATGACCTGCCGTAAAATTGTTATTACTGATAGACATATCTGATTGTTCGAACCATAAATAATGTACAGTTTCAACTGTAACCATTATAACGAGAGACTTAGGTTGTTTTAATTTTCTTTTGGAAGGAAGAAAATAGCTTTTGGGGAAGAAAGTGAAAGTACAGGAATAAACAATTGTGAAAGGGAAATCCCGTGTATGCATGATACAGTGGACAAGTCTGGGTTCAAGCGAAACATCCACGAGGGCAGATTATCTAGAGAGAGAAAGGGACTTCTAGAACAAGATTGGATTGAACAGTGAACGTGGTTCGAGGATAACAGGTTATGAAAATCGAACAAAGCAGTGTCTTCGATTGTGCCACTCTATCAGTAATAGAACGTCTAATTTGTTTAATTCTATTTCAAATCTATTTGTAATTCGGTGAAAGTTTATTTCTAAACCGCAGGTATTCCTAATGAAAGGAAGTTTTCTAATTGTGTATGTATTTGATTAAATTGTTTATTTATCTTTACGGGGGCTCGGAGTTGTTTTGTTCAATATACCCGCTCAGGTTGCCATATACATTTTCTTACTCAAACCGGGCAATTATACCAAGGGCTGTCATCTCTTAGATAACGAGTATTAAAAGGGATTGGGTTGTAGTATTATTATTATATGTTGTACAATACCCCTTGACAAAGTGGGACGTAACACTTACCCTTTGACAAGTGGGGCTTATACAATATTATACGAATAACGCTAATAACCTGCGGAGAACCTGACATATTATTTGGGTTTGTGTTGTTTTGTCTACTCTAAGGGTCATGTCGCTTTAACCCTGGGCATATGTAGCTAGCCACGACACCGTTTTCCACGAGCACCCCTTTGTGTTTGAAATAGTTACTTCCGCATGAGCGTAAGTAGCTGGCCGAAACAAAGCTTTCCATGGACATCTGCTTGTGTTTGAAAGAACTAAGGCCGATTGTTAAAATCTCCAGCTAGTTCAATGCCGGAACGATCCGAATCTGACCGGATCGTTTTTTGTCAGTTGTGTACAATCGGAATGCGATGAGCTAAATACTGTTTCGGGATTGTTACATATAATTGGAGATGATGTGAAAAGAAGACGAAACATCATCCTTTGGTTAGCGAGGAAAGTAGGAAAGAGTATTATGACAAATGTTGTTTGAAGACAGGTAGAAGCATAATAGAGATAAAATTCTGTTATATCACTAATTTCAACTTTAATCAAGTCAGACGAAAATAATTTACAGTAATAAAAACAAAATATTTAGCAAATCTTTGATTTTAATGTAAAATATATAACTATTTGATAAGAAAAGTGGTTAATGGAGTGTACATTTTGCTCGAATAAATTATTATTTAAAACATCACAATTGAAAAATTAATAATGAGGAAGGGCCATAATAGTCTCATTCCGTCTACAAGAAAATGAGTGTATAGTCAAGTCCCATAACGTTGAGATGGTGTATATTCATGTCCTATAACGTTGAGATGGTGTATAGTCAAGTTGCATAGCGTTGAGATGGTGTGAAGCCAAGTCACATAACGTTGAGATGTTGTATATTCAAGTCGCATAACGTTGAGATGGTGTATAGTCAAGTTGCATAACGTTGAGGTGGTGTATAGTCAAGTTGCATAACGGTGAGATGTTGT